>KE155601.1:247449-259558 GCA_000411075.1 Sisymbrium irio | reverse complement strand
TGAACCATCCGTATCGACGAAACACGACTTTGTTCAAGAGTAATGTGAAGGTACGGGATCTCCCACCACCGTATCTATCTGGGGAACAAATTGAAGCACATATAAATTACTATGGTGCTCAAGAAACTGTTACCCGTGGGGGTAATTGGCATGTCTTAAATAAAATGCCAGATGAGTATGGACAGCATCACAACTGCATAAAAAAAGTATATTTTGGGAGCTGCCATATTGGAAAGATTTGCCAATTTGGCATAATTTGGATGTGATGCATGTGGAAAATAATTTTTTTGAGAATATCATGCATACAATTCTGAACGTACCAGGAAGAATAAAAGATAACAAAAAGTCACAGTTAAACTTGCCCGCTGTTTGTGCTAGATCTGAGTTGCATATTAAAAACAATGGCAGAATTCCAGTTCCTATATTTAGGTTGTCATCAGAAGCAAAAACAGCGTTGTTCAGTTGGGTGTCATCAGATGTAAAGTTTCTTGATGGATATGTTTTAAATCTCTCTATATGTGTTGAGCAAGGACAAAAGTTTACAGGGATGAAGAGTCATGATTGTCATGTGTTCATGCAGCGTCTTCTACCATTTGCATTGGCCGAGTTACTTCTGAAAAATGTACATGAAGCACTTGCAGGTAAATAATTAATTTTATTGAAGTTCGTCGCTTTTAATTCTTGAATTAAAAGCTTTCACATTTTTTATATGTACGTGTTTTTGTATTGTAGGTATTGGAGTTTTTTTCCGGGATTTAAGTGCACGAATACTCACAGAAGAAGGCTTGGAACAACTTTCAGCTAATATTCCGATCCTTTTGTGCAACTTGGAGAAGATATTTATTCCCTCATTTTTTTATGTTATGGAACATCTCCCAGTCCACCTTCCTCATTAAACATTACTAGCTGGACCTGTTCATTTCCGATGGATGTACCAGTTTGAGCGGGTTATGAAAGTTTTAAAAGGCAAAGTAAAGAATCTGGCCAAAGTTGAAGGGTCAATTGTCGCTGGTAATTTGAGAGAAGAAACGTCTCACTTCACATCATACTACTTTGCACCAAAAGTTCGTACATGGAAAAGAGCACCTGGGCGATACGACGATGGTGAAGTGGTCCCAACTTATGCAGTAGAAGGAGTTCCAGATATTTTCCTCTCTGTTGGTCGTCTCGGTGGGAGATTGAAAGAAGTTTGGTGTAGTGATACAGATGACCGTCATGCAGCACACACTTATATACTTCTAAATTGCACTGAAGTGCTCCCGTTTGAAAGGTAAAAATATTTGTATATGTTTATATTTTCTAGTTTGGATATTATTACTTAATTAATTAATTAACCATATTTTCATGTAGTTTATTTGTAAGTCAGGTAAAAGAAACTAACGAAGGAATATCAGAAGCTGAAATCATTAAACGAAAATATATGCACTTTGTATCATGGCTGAAAAGTCAGGTAATTAATCATGCGCGATAATTAATCTAATTGAGGGCAAGTACATATTATAATGAAAATATTATAGTAATTTTAATTTGATTTGTTTATGTATGTATACTAGGTTGACTATGACGATCCAGATTATCCAC
Organism: Sisymbrium irio; assembly: GCA_000411075.1. NCBI lineage: Eukaryota > Viridiplantae > Streptophyta > Magnoliopsida > Brassicales > Brassicaceae > Sisymbrium > Sisymbrium irio. Next base: position 257,977 of record KE155601.1, on the reverse strand, counting down.
CATGGTTTCATGATTTGGTTCAAGGTCCGAGCGCTAAAATAACAACAGCGCCCATGTATTTCACCAGAGGATATACGTTCCACGCTTTGGAATACGGGAAAAAGCGGGCAACCGCCAATTATGGAGTATGTGTGAAGGGTGAAATAGACTTTTATGGGATCTTACAAAAAATTATTGAAGTGGAATTTACGGGATTAATTCGGCTGAAATGTGTGCTTTTCAAATGTGAGTGGTTTGATCCCATAGCGAATAGAGGTGTTCGTCGCAGCAACTTTGGAGTTGTAGATGTAAAAGCAAGGAGGAGATATAGCAGATTTGAGCCTTTCATATTAGCACCACAAGCAGATCAAGTTAGCTTCATTCCATACCTCGGATCAGAGAAACAGGAATAACTTGGTTAGCGGCTATTAAAATCACTCCCCGTGGTCGAATTATTGGAGAGCTCCCGTTGCAAGAAGATTTGTGTGCTGATATACAGACTCCCGATCAAACTACGGAAGCACTTCTTCTAATTGATCTTCGAACCGAGAATACGAAGATCTCCCTAATGATACAACAGACGAAGGTGAGCGAGACGAGTTTTACGAGAGCAATGATGATGCTGATGATGGTGATAGTGAAGATGATGTATCGGATTGAGGTTTTATATGTATTAATTATGTTTGATGTATGAAAACTATGTTTATGTATTAAGTATTAATTGATTTTCATAATTAATATTTTAGTTTTTTTTAACTTATAATTAATTAACAATTTGAATTTTGGGATTTTAACTGATAATAATTTTGAAATTTTTTGATTCTAAAACTGAATTATCAAACTTATAATTTGAACATCTTCAAACTTATATATCTAACTTGGTGCAACTGTGAGCAAATAATGTTTTTCTGTTTAGCCATCTATTTTACAACTAATTTACAACGATCAGTTGTAAATTACTTAGTAAATCCTTTGTAGTTAGATTCGAAGTTACGACGAATCTAAATCATAAACCCTAAATTATAAAAAAATTTCGTTTATAATTTGATGGTAAAGAGGAGTTCATTGTAAAATCGATGGGCTTTTCTATTTTGTCGTAAATTCGATGAGGCACGGGTTCGTCGTAAGCGCGATAGTAATGAAGAATTCATCGTAACTTCGATGGTCCACTAAAAATTCATCGTAAACGCGTTGTTACTTTTGAGATTGTGCCGCGTGTAATTTCTCTCTCTTCTTTTTCGACACGTGGTAAAATCTTACCTCTCATCGCGTTTACGGCAAATTCGACGTAATAGACTCATAAAGTAATGAGGCTTTTATGATGAACTCAAAGTCTATATAAGACTGGCGAGTTTCCTTCATTCATTGCTCACTCCTCTCATTCTCCTCTTTCTCTAGATGTAAGCTCCTCCTTCTCTCTAGTTTTTTTTTTTTAAATGTTTTATTAGTTTTTGTTAGTTTTTAGTTAGTTTTAGTTAGTTTTAGGTGATAATTATATATAATTAGCTGTTAGTTTAGAATGGAATTTAGAATTAGGACCGGAATTTAGAATTGTTAATGGAATTTAGAATTGTTAACGAAATTTAGAATTGTTAACGGAATTTAGAATTAATTATAGTTTAGAATAGAATTTAGAATTATGACCGGACCAAATTTATAATTACTAATTAATTTTAGTTTATTTCTTGTAGAGTCATGCCTCGTAAACACACATGCCGTCTACACTATAGTGACTTTGTTGTTGACGGCCCTTTGCCTTCCACTTCAGCCAGTCCGTCTTCTTCTTCGGAGCATACCACTATACCGGAGAGCCAGTCACAAAATGCTCATCCGTTCCATCCTAATGCGCCACCGCACTATACACATCTGCAATCGGATTTTGAGCCGCAACCAATTCCAGATTCGCATCCAGAGGCGGAACATGACCAGAATCCCCAACCTCGGGCTGGAGCTACTCATCCAGATCTCCTTGCACCACCGGATGCACCTTTTGCACAGTATACCGTGGAGAATCTTCTCTCCCGACTAGGACGCGAAAATATGGATGTCTTATATATCGATCGACCTCCGGGAATTTATTGGTAAATTAACTATTTTTAAATTATTTAAATTTATAAATTCTAAATATTAATTAGAAATATTATTACTTTTAAATTAAAAATCTTTTAAAAAATGCAGGTTTGATGTGGATAACAAAGTAGGCCGGAGCGTAACTGAGTGCATCAAAAGCTACTTTGTCGAGCCGACCCCAAATTGGTCAAAGACTCCAATATATATCCACATTACATGGTTTAAAATATCTACGGTAATTATTTCTATGAATTTTAATTAATTTAATTTATTTAATTTATTTAACTTATTTAATAAATTTGTATTAATGCAATTGTTTTTCTTTCAGCAACGATGGAATTGGGACATCTCTATCCATGCGACGGTTGAGAGGTTCAAGAAGTGGGAGATGAAGCAGCTTTGTAATGCCGTCAGTGATTGGAAGACTGATTGGAAAGTGAAAGGAGATGAAGGGAAACCCGTCTACATGACGAAAGAAACATGGGATGGATTGAAACGTTTTTGGACGGACCCCCATTCGGTTAAAAGGTCCGCTCAGTGTTCCGCTGCTCGGAACACGGTTGGTCCGGATGGACTTCCTCTGGCTATGCCTCACTCCGCAGGCCAAACACATTTTGGTGGAGTAGCTCTTCAGATAATAATTTACTTATTTTCCTAAAAAAAAAATTTATTAATTAGATTTATTATAAAATTATTAATTGTATTTTCTACGTAATTAATTTTTGTGTTTAATTGTTAGGCTTAAGAACGAGGCGAGCCTGTTTCTCTTCCAGACTTGTTTGAGCAGACTCATAGAAAGAAGTCCGGAGTTTTTGTAGACGCTAGATCCGAGAAGCTGTACAATGATGTCAGAGTTGTCATTGAAGAGCGTCAGACTCAGCTTACCCAAGAAACTCCTGATGATACTCCCGACGTATTGTCTACTCCGGAATTAAATACAACTCCTGATAATATTTATATTATTACAATTTTAATTGTAATTTATTTCATTAAATTATTTTCTCGTATAATTATTTTCTAATTAATTTTTATTTTTTCTTAGGTAGCTCCGAAGAACAAAGGACGGATTGTTGGTTTGGGACTGGCTCAAGATTTTCCGAGAGTCCTTTCTACTTGGGTTGGTGAACGAGTCATCTGTTCTCAACTGACAGCCACACGTGAGGACCTTTCTTCTCTAAAGCATTCAACGTCTGAAAAATTTGCAGCCATTTTGGTATTGGGTAATCCGCAAGCAATTGACGCACTGCAGCGTAGACGTCAAGAGCTCAGAGGGACAAGCACTTCAACCCACCCGGAACATACAAATGTGGATTTAAACCAAAGGGTTGCAGATGAAAAAGTAGCGTGGAACGCAGATATATTAAAAGAGTTTATGTGTAATTATCTTGTATTTTAATTTCTTTTTCATATTTTGAAGACTTTTAAATGTTTTCTTAAAACTTTTTAATATTTTAAAAAATATTTTCATTTTATATTTCTAAATATTTTTATTTTTTCTAATTATTAATAATTTCAAATTATATTTAAATTATTTCTTAAAAAATACTATTTAATATAATTTCTTCCTTAATTCGATGTAAATAATTGCGTCCCTATTTCGTCGTACATCTTGGTGTTTTTATTTTGTCGTAAATCTTAGTGTCCCTACTTCGTCGTAAAATATTTCATCTTTAATTTGTCGTAAAACAAACGATGTTAATAAGTTAAGTGGTCTCCACCTTTTATGACGTAATTACATCATTTTCCTTTACTACTAATTTACGTCTTTTCTCTATTTTTATAAACTTTACAACTACTTTACAACGTATTTTTTTATAAGGACTTAACGACGAAATTTTATATTTATAAATTCGTTTAACGACAAATTAAAGACGAATTTAACCATTGCTAAAGACCTGTTTTCTTATAGCGAAAGCATCAAAGGTTGTTACGAAAACAAAATTTTCTTTTTTCTTTGGCGACCAAGGACACAGTAAAAATTTAATGTGGCGTAACTTCAAAGTTTTGTATGTTTGTGTAACCCCGACAGAAGAAGATATTCTCTTAGAATAATATTTGACCCAAAACGAAAAACCCACCAAATCACACTCACATGTTCAACTACCAACGGTATGGTCTTCGCATATTCAAAGCTTTTTTATTGATCACAACAGTGGCCACAATAGTAGCACCATGTTTTTTTGTTCATTCTTTTTTTTGGTCATCTATTTTGTTTATTCTTCTTAAATATTTTGGGGTCGAAATAAGAAAATTCAGGTTAAAATATACATATCTAAAAGTAAAACATGAGTTAACTAAAAGAAAGGGAATGAAAAATAATATTTTAAATTATTATCTAAATAAAATAATATTTTGGAATAATAATCAACTCAATTAAATTATTTTCTTGGGACCAATACAAGGTTGGTAATGTTTATAGTATAGCTTCCAGGAGGGACATGGATTCATCCACGAAGAAATATCAGGCTAAAAAAGACCCCACAAGATTTATCAAAGAATGGAACCTACAACACCTTTTCAAGTTTGAGACTAACTCCTCTTGAGAACCTTGATCACAGTTCTCTGTTTCGTTCTATAAGTTTCATACATACGCTTGAAATTCGGTCCTTGAACCAATCGTGATTAATCATAAACCTTAAGCAAAACTGTGCATACAAATACCCAGATCTGAAACTTTTCAATTTTTCTGTTCTATTTTCTTTTGAATCAATGTAATCACTAGATATTTTCTCTGATCAAACCATACATTCTGAAGTTGACGCAGAGAAATTTCTCTTCTTAATCAGATTGTAGAATTGGATTCTCAGAATAATGGATAATATGCAGATTTAATTATTATTTTTAAATTATACATTAAATTTAAAATTTGTAAAGAAATAATTTTTCATATTTTAAAAAAAATTAATAGATTTATCTATATAAATCTAACTTGATTTTAATCTGCACTTCGAAAACACAAAAATATATATTTTAAAAAATATTAATTTAATAAAGAAGAATATCTATATTCTTAATTTGCTTAAATTTTATTATTTATTTATTTTAGATAATATATTACCTAGATTTGAAATTTTAGTTGTTTTAACATTTTTATTTTTCAAATAAAGTTCACTATATTTTAAGATATTAATGAACATTATTTTCAGTTTGTTTTTTTTTTTCTTAAATCTGTTTTAGTTTTTGCAATGGTCTATATATTTTACATTAAACCTCCAGTGCTATGAAATATCATTTCGTAAAAACGTTGAAATTACAATCATTTTGTAAAACATAATTTCGTAAAAAAACATCATTTCTTACAATAAACATCATTTCTTAAAAAAGTTGCAATTACCATCCAACTGTTCATTCTTAAACCTCCAGTGGACCAGTGCTATGAAACTCTCCACCAAGTTTCATCCTGATCAGAACACTTTTATCCTTCAAACATCTCTCTGAGACAGCTGACTTTTCCTTCTCTATAGATGAAAATTGCAATATTTGCCAAATAACGAGACTTCATCTTGATAATTTCCTCCGGGATGCATGACTAAATGTCCAAGGATCATTAGAATGTCGATCATCTTCTTTGAGATTGCTCAGCGCTTATCAACTTGAATGAAGGCTTTTCCAACAAAACAAAAACAGAAGCATGAAGCATCTGTCTTGATGCAGGACATAAACGAAGTATCAAAACAACCCAGGAATTTATGAAACTTTGTGTACAAAGTCAACACAGGTATACGAAGCCATAGAAAAAACAAATTATGATTTGGGATCACGGCTTGGAAGTTATGACCAATATTTCAAGACAGATGCAGAAAGAAACACACCTCCGAACAACCAACTTTGAGAGGAATTTCCTAACAATCCACAAATAGCCTGACAAAGATCCTTATATCCTTAAAAAGATCTCATTTTTAGTTTCCAGAACATCTTTCAGAGATAGAATCTGAGTTAAGTAGCCAAGGAAGGAGATGAAGAAATACTCTGCAAAACCTGCAACTAGTATCTCTCCAACTACAATCTCTTCAACCTGCAACACTGAACCTCTTTCTGCACCACAAATCTTAACCTTGAATGTACTACAGACTTTTCATGATACAAACTTGTCATGAGATTCTTTCGTCCTCCTTCCACAAATGAATGATAAACCAGTATGTCGTTCTTTAAGGCTGTCTTGTTCTTATCAAAATATTACAGCTCATATTTGGTTTCTGGAGCTCAAACCTTCTTCTTTCTGGCAATCAGAAACCTCCAATGATATAACTTTGCAACTTGTCGTCACTGGAATAAACAAAGGTGCAAATACTAAACGTTTCTGTCCCTGATTTGTTATTGCTGCATTTTCCAATGAGTAAACAGTACTCTTTGCCCAGACTTACATTCTCAAACGCTCCCACTTTTCATTATCATCTACTGGAACAGATAAAGACCATTCCCCAGGTTGATTTCTTGGAACTAGCCTCTATAGATACATCAGGAATCAGACATCTCACAAACAATAATAAGTTCTTCTCAGCTGGACCACTAGACATCATCATAGATGCAGTAACCCAAAAGACTTTAAAATTTTCTTCTTAGCTCTAAGTCCTGAGAAAAAACTTGAATCATTACTTTGATTCCCCAAACTGATTTCTTAAGAACCATGAGATCACCAGCATTAACCACTAACGTATCCGACTTTCCATTAACAAGACTAAGGCCCTGTTCATTTGGTGAACTGGACGCAGCATTTAGATGCAAATGCAGACCATTGTTCGTATAATGCAAAATAAGTGTCTAATCCAGATGCGAACATCCAGATACGATTTCTAAACTCATCCAAAAAAATCAAAATTTCTGAATGAGTTTTGTTGGTGCGTCTAGCTACACTAAACTCATCTAAAATTTGTAAAAGTCAGAAATAACTTTATTGATGTCTATAATTATATCTTTCAAATAATAATTAAAAATTGTTTTAAAAATTCACAAAATGACGTTTTTCATTCAAAATTTCAAAATCACATTTTTTCGCCAAAACAAAAAAAAAAATATTTTTCTGTCAAAACCGCAAAATCTCGTTTTTCCGACAAAACCGCAAAATCTCGTTTTCCGTCAAAATTGAAAAACTTTTTTTCCCGTCAAAACTGCAAAATCACGTTTTTCGCCAAAACCACAAAATCACGTTTTTCCGACAAAACCGCAAAATCACATTTTCCCACCAAAACCGCAAAATTAAGTTTTCCCGCCAAAACCGCAAAATCACGTTTTTGAAAAACTGCAAAATTACGTTTTTCCGCCAAAACTGCAAAATCACGTTTTTCCGCCAAAACCGCAAAATCACTTATTCTCGCCAAAACAACGAAATCACGTTTTTCCGCCAAAACCACAAAATCACAATCACGTTTTTCTGCCTAAACCGTGAAATCTCGTTTTCCGGCAAGACTGCAAACTTTCGTTTTTCTGCCAAAACCGCAAAATCTCGTTTTTTTCGCCAAAACCGCAAAATAACGTTTTTCCCGACAAAACCGCGAAATCACGTTTTCCGACAAAACTGCAAACTTTCGTTTTTCTGCCAAAATCTAAAAATCTCGTTTTCCTGGTGAAACCGCAAAAAAAAAATCATTTTCTCGCTAAAACCACAAAAACTTGTTTTTCGTCAAAATCGTTTTTACAATTTAAACATGAGTAAGTTTCACTTTTGATGACTATATAAATGTTGAGAGCAAAAGAAAAGTTAAATGATTTTTTGGTTATTTGACACAAAACTCATCCAGATACAAATAAAAAAATACGAAACGAACATAATTGCATCTGAATACAATTTCCAAACACATCATCCAAAATAATGAACGAACAATATCTGATTACTGCATCTAATTACTGCATTTAGGCATCTGGAGATCTAAAGTTGTGAACGAAAGTCTGCACCAAGAAAACCAGAAAATCAAAGAAATGCAGAATACAAACTCAAGCTCAGTATTTGAAGAAAATAACTGCTGCAACATATGTAAGAAGTGTAACCACTATGAAGATAAGTGTTTCCTCAACCAACGATATGAAACCCAGTTTTCTTCAAAGCAATTCAGACCAAGGAGAGGTTGCTTTGATTATGGGAAGTCTGGGCATATTGAAAAGGAGTGCAGAAGCAAACTATATCAAACAGGCCAAACTAGAAAACATCTAGACAAAAATGAAGATGATGGATTGTTAAATACAGCTCATTGTTCGGAGCAAACAAGCGGTGATGAAATGTGGTTGATTGGTAGTGGTGCCACAAACCATATGACTCAGGAAGAAAGGTTATTCACAACTTTGGATAGATCATTTCGAACTCCAATCATGGTGGGAAACAGTGCAATCTTGATGGTTAAAGGAATAAGAAACATTGAAGTGATGACCAAGAAGGGAATAGACCTGCGACTTCGGATGATCGGATCGGAATCGGATATGATCCGATCGATCTCGGATCAATCGGTTGTAAAATTAAATATCCATAAGGTATTAACACATTTATGGATTGGTTCTGGATATGGTTATTTCTGTTTTGGGTTGGATTGGATACAAAATTTTCATAATTTTTTTATGACCGAATCCGATTGGATTTCATTCGGTTCGGATAAAAAAGTACCCATTACTACTCGAAATGATGAAAAATGACAGTAACAAATCCATTAGACCATTACCTATGATAAAAAAGAATGCTCTGCAAAGACTGCGATAATCTTAAAAGATAATAAGATAAGAAATTGATCTGTAATGATATGCAAAGTTTGGTTCAAAATTAAAACAACAACTCGATTCAAAGTTCAAACAACAACTCTAACAAAGAAAATGCTCTGCAGTCTGCAGTCTGCAATGTTCAAATAGAAAATCGAAAACACTTAAAACATAACACACGCACTAAGAAGAAGACAGATCACTTGCAATGCTCCAACTCCTCTTTATACACATAAATTGACAGATCTTAGATTTATTACAAAAAGAAGAAAGATTGCTCAACTTTCAATCATGTAAATGAGTGACATATAGAATTACTTATCTCACTTTTACGGTCCTTTTCCATGTGAATTGAAATCAGGATCATGCTCTAAAAGAAAATGTAAAAACATAAGATCACAAATCAAACTCACAGAAACGTATTAACGAGAGTTTGAACAGAAGAAAATACCTCTCATAAGATCATCTTGCAACTCAATATCCGAAAGCATTTGTTGAATTGTAAAAACTCTTTTTCATTCATACAAATCTCACACTTTAACCATTGTTCGGTGCACATGAGTACTTCAATCATGTAATGTGTCAAACAGATTCTTTGTGGATCTAATACTCTTCCACTGGTGCTAAATGCAGATTCTGATGCTACTGAGCTCACTTGAATAGCAAGTATGTCACGAGCTACTTGAGATAGAATAGGAAACTTGACACTATTCTTCTCCACCATGACAAACGTCATACTCTGAACCTAACATACCTTGTGAGCTCTCCACTGTCTCTTTCAAATATAAATCCAGCTCATTAGTTGAATCTTGAATCGCAGTTTGTTGTACAAGCTCTTCATACAAATTATCCATTCGTTCATAACCAAATCCATTACCAAAAACCCTTGTTTCATAAATTGCAGCTCTGACCTGCTCTTCTGGCTGAGAAGATGATGCGCCTTTTGATTGCGAAGATGATGCTCCTTGTGATTGTGAAGAGCTACCAGACCTACCACTACCATTTTTCCTTGCAAATCCAGCGTACTCTTCATATAAACTCTTCAAGATATCCAGGATCGATTCAGATAGAAGACCAAACTCAAGGCTGTCTTTCCCATAAAGCTTTTCAAAACAGAGTTTAGCAAATTGCATTTTCTTCCTAGGATCAAAAACACTTTATTACACGAGTTTGACTACCATCATTCTCACTCCCATCCCAAATGAATTCCAATACTTGCGTAACTTTCCCATCATAATAATGGCTTTGGTCCTTAACTCCTCATCAGGACCTGGAGCCGAGGTAAGCTTACTGATATTTCTAGTAATGGTGACAATCTCATTATAGATCTTGTGTGAGGTGATGGAAGTTGAAGCTTAGAGAATCAATGTGGAATTATAAAAGATGACAAGAAACTGAACCAACCTCTCAACTGCTTCCCAATCGCTTCTTATTGGTGGTCCAATCCTCTTCTTCCCATTGACATATTCCACAAAGTAGTCATTGTATGGTTTATCTTCAGCCTCCATCTTCTCAAAAGCAACTTTGAACTTCAGAGATTGGTCTAACATGAGATAAGTTGAATTCCACCTCGTTGAAACATCCAATGGTAGACTGCCTCGGGTTATCTTTCCTTTCTCTACTCGGAACTCAAACGATTTGAGCCTGTTTGTTGAAGACCTTGCATAATTGATCCCATTACGAATAGCATTCAAACTATCATCTATCTCCATCATACCTTCCTTCACAATCAAGTTTAAAATATGTGTAGCACACCAAATATGCAGATAATCACCTTTCAAAACCAACGCATCACCAC
>KE155601.1:210029-226215 GCA_000411075.1 Sisymbrium irio | reverse complement strand
GAGAGTCCAACACCCTGAACGGTCTCGCCCCCATCGAGGATGAGAGAGGCTGGATAAGACCGGTCCGTACTTCCGGCGGCGACACCAACGACCCAGGGACTATAAGACAGCACAGAAGACGGCAAAGGGCCATGATTCCCTGCTGCTTGCACCACAAAGACTCCTGCTTTTCTAGCCAATAGCATTGCGAGGTCAAAAATCCCGAGTACCGTCGGCTTATCTACCGGTGGCTCGTCAGGTCCCACCGACAGTGTCAGCACATCTACGCCGTCTATTATGGCCTAACACAAATTAAAGTTTGAAAATAAATAAAAGAAATTTGTTTAATACTTTGACAGTTATGTGATTCTTTATTTGTTACGTACTTGGTCGATGGCAGCAATTACGTCAACAAGAGTTCCGATTGATGGGTAAATCGCCTTGTAAACGGCTATTCTGCCACGCGGAACAATAAAACCATGTGTAAACAATTAAACAAAAATAGCATATATTATGATTTTATGACTAACCGTGCTCGTGGAGCCATACCGCTGGCTCTCCCGTATAAGAATCCGTCGACGATCACCGGAACTCCTGAGTTTCCAGCTGCGATGGACGCCACGTGGCTAAAGTAAACCGACCAAGTGAGATGATATAGTACATAATTTATTCTTCCACATAATGTATAATGTATAACAATACATTGGATATTGATAATCTTACATAGTACGTACTAACGTACATAAATTATATAGTGCATGCATGTTGTTAAGAAAATAAAGAACCATGTATTTATAGTCGACCAAAAAATAATAGAGACATGGTTATACCTTCCATGACCGGACGCATCGAATGGAGATAGGATATCCAAGGAGCCGTTGAGAGCAACGGAAGCTCGAGCACCAGCGGAAAAGAACCTTGCGGAGATTATTTTTCCGTTACAAGATCCTGCGGGGAAGAGAGGACCTGTCTCACAGTCGCCTGAGAAGTTCAAACGTGAGAGATTTGATGAGAAAGGGTTTGTGAGGTCGAGTGCAGCAAAGCTTGGATGAGTAGGGTTGATTCCGGTATCCACGAAACCCATCACGATATCTTCTCCGGCTCGCCTGTCTCCGTCGCTGGATATCTTTGGCCAGACTTGTTTAGGAAGTTCCAAGAAATCGGGAGTGTATGTTGTCATTAGTTTCACTCCTTTGTCTTCTTCCACTGCCTTCACTCCTTTTGTTTTCTTTAGTTTCTTGGCCTGCAAGATGAGCGTTTCCGCAAACATTTGGTTCAAACTCTTATATACATATGAATCTTATATTTTTAATATCTTCATAGTATGTGAAATAATGTTTTCTTCAATATCGCGAAAATTAGGCTAATGTTTTAATAGTAAAATAGTGGAATCAAGTTTTCAAAAACGTCAAGACATGGTGTATCTTCATTTGTCACCGATTTAACGAAGAAAAATCCAAAACCAGATCACATCATTTATATTTTCTTATTCTTATTATCTTGATTTTGTTTTTTGGTAGAATTCTTATACCTTGATTGACAAAGAAAAAAAATTATTATTACCTTATCTAATTGAACCGAGTCTAGTACGAAATCAAACCAAGGGTTAATGACTGTTTTTTAAGTCATCCCCCTAATATTCTAATTAAGTATAAATTTTAAATTTCCTGAAGTTATAAAAGAATTAGTTTCAATTTTCATTATTTGACTCCCGAATTGCACTAAACCGGAAAAGGTAAATAGATTTTCAATATTTTTGGGGTAAGAGGAGGACCTGAGACGGAGTAGTACGGACTGCGAGAGCATTGATGATATGTTTGAAGCTATAAAGTTTTGTATAACTTCCTTTTTCAAGTGTGCTTCGAAGTATTTCTTCATGAATCTCGTCTATCTTCTTTGCTTCACATGCCATTGCTTTGCTGAGTTTCCGACATCAAATGTAATCAATCTCAACATATATAAAAATTATGATATTTTAGTTACATGAATACGTGATAATAATTGTTCAATTAAAAAAAAAAATCGGTGATAACTAGAGAAAATTCTCTTAGAAATCTTATGTGATTAACAAATATCGAGTTTAAGTTTAAGTTATTATTTTTTTAATTTGTAAATATGAATACTAATTAACGTGGAAGATGGGAAACTAAGCACGTATAGATAAACTAAACCAAATAGATTTATAATTTCATATAATAGCTTATTAAATTTCCAAAAGTATAAATAAATTGATCTGAACCTGTTGATGTTAGTAGAAGCACGAAAGGCCAACGGTTCACCTTCAACCAAAACAGAGTAAATCCTTGGCACATTATCAGGATCATCGCTTCCGCCTTTTTCCTCTGCTCTGGATAATATCACACAAACAATTGATACAAATATACATACTATTAGCCATATGAAACAAGAGGCTCTTAGTTTTCTTGGATTGGTATCCATTAGATCTTTATTAGGATTCTCCATTTGTTTAAGATGCATTTATATATTTTCGAGGATAATGAGAGTCATGTTCTTGGACGATACACATTACCAACGTGAACATTTTATATTAGAGGTTGTATCCGTTAAAGTATCACTAAATAAATTACCTGTTTGGTAAGGTGTGAATTTTGCTTATAAGGAATTTTTTTTTTTAGTTCTGACCAGAAAATGAGGAAAGAAACTTAAAAAAAAAAGAATCTACAAAATAAAACTATTTCCTTAGCTTTTATTTTGTTTCCTTACTCAATCAAACGTCTTCAAACCAAACCGGTCCGACTCGATCTATTTCCTTAGCTTAGTGATTGTACTCCTGTTTCTTCGAGCAAGTTATATCCATAGTTTTCATGTTCCTCGAAGTTACATTGGTTTATCTCAAAGTAGTCTTTGGATCTTTGTTCATTGATATGGAAATCAAATTATAGTTAGGTTAGATCCAGATAGATCCTTCATTCATCCCATACAACCATAGATAATTATTTGGTGGCGGAAAAAAAGGGTATCTTAAGAATTAATTAAAATCTCATTAGGCTGATTTATATTACTGACCAAAAGAATGTTTTTGATTTAAATGTATTGGAGAAATAAGCAGTTGTCAAACCTAAAATGCTTTGACTTGTGCTTCTACGTTGTTCACAAATTTCAATTGATATCAAAACAGTTCACTAACTTTAAGGTTAGATCAATTTGGAAAATACAGAAACACAGGAAAGTTTGTGGCTATGCAAAACCAAGTCTGTCTTTGGATGGAACAATGTTATTAAAAACTGAAAATGATGGACCAACTGAAAAAAAAAAGAATTTGAAAAGCTCATGAGCGTATTTCTAACGGTGTAAAAAATCTTGGGTGTTTAAAAAAAAATTGAAAAAGTGTTTGTGAAGGAAATGCAGAGTGTAGAAAGCGTTTCTAGGGACAATTATTAATGAGAAAATAAAGTAATCAGAATTGGTGAAGATCGACGCATTTTCTGACCAAAAAAAAAACTATAAAAAAGTTTAATTCTCAATTGGCTAAGAAAATGGACAGTTGTTGAGTCAGAAACTGGACATGTGTAATTGATAGGTCTTGATTATTTGGGACAGTGATGGATCGGTTTGGGCCGGACCAGGTCTTTTGGTAGTAGAAACATGTACCACAGCACTCCGTTTTAGCAGATTTCCAACAGAGATGAACCTCAAAGATTTCCAAGTCTGTCCGAGATAAATGTAAATCCGTTTAGAACAAGATGGGGGCGAATATTAACTTTTATACCATCATGTTTGAGAAATAATATTAATAAAAAGAATTGAGTAATTATCTTATCTAATAGTATAAGTTTCTACACAATATATAAAAGAAAAACATCACAATTAGGAAGAGTTATGGAAAAAATTCTAAAGAAAATCTAAATTAAATAGTCATTATTTTATTTACTTTTATGGACATAAGAATTTATAATAAATTAATGAAGGTAATTTTAAAAAAAAAAAATCCAATATGCTACAACTTACAAGTGAAACTGTTCTGACATACATCTTTGTAGAACATATAGAATGGTATGTTGTAAAATTATTCATATACTTTTCTCATCAATTTTAATATTATAATAATCTATATGGTAATATGTATATACATTTATTGTGACATTGAACCCAAATCCTTGGCCGAAATTGATTCAATATTTTCGATTCGATTGATCAAGTTTGGTTATAAGCTCTAAGTTGTTATTAGCACCGAATCAACTTTTAGTTAAGGTTTTTTTTGTAACATCTACAAAAAGTTTATCATAATAACCTTACTTTATTATAATAACCTTAACACAACTCCAAAACCAAAATTGACACATGGCTTTCAAAATTCAAATCCGAAAGTTAAATTCAATTCAAAACGAATACATCAAAAATCAAATTACTTCAACAAATATAATTTGCGGGTTAAGAAATTGATGTTTTTCACATATAACCACACAACAATACAAAAAGGTTACACAACACACCATATATAATTGGGGGAAACATCAAACGCGTGTTCATCAATCGGAACATGTAACGTTCCTAAGTATACCGAGAAACATAGATTATACATATTATAAGCTGTTTAATGATTATAAATATAATCTAATAAAGTTTCAGAGGATCGATCAAAGCATGGTGGAGCTGATGTGATCCATGGGGAAAGGATTGCCCAAGACATTGTCCATGAAGTAATGGTGAGGATGTGTTGCGTCCATTACTACAAACTGCATATCCTCGGATGGCTTCCAATGCCTCTTCCTCTGGTTTATGAACCAATTGTTAATCTGTTTCTGGTCCAGGCCGGTTGATTCCGCCAGCGCCAGCTTCTGTTGCTCCTGCCATTTCATATCCACACCCGAGAAAAACTTGTCAATCATCAAGTTTCCTTATCAACATTCTCAATGTGATATATCAACGATTTGCTAAACAGAACCAAGAATTTAGAATCGGTCAAAGCACAAGTGCTTAGGTAACGACATTATAATTAGCTCATTCGAACATATATTTCCCACAAGGGGAAAATATATTTCACACAAGGGTTGATCATATATCTATGTATTAAAGATATAGGCCACTCACTATTCCATTAGATCAATGATATATATTTTCTTTCATGCACACTACTTTCTAATGTTATGACTATATGTGCATCTAAGTTTAGGCTAAATTATGGTCTAGCCATAGTTTAAAATTGCTACTTGTCTAAACTAGAATGACGTGATATTCGGCACAACAACAGTATGGAAGATAGACTCGAGGACAAAGTGAGATAAAAAATAATAATTTTTTTATGAAAATAACAAGAAAACCGAAACAAAATTCGATTCATTTATCTTGACTAGAATTTCTAGTTATCCCAGTGCAATTCAAGAATCAATGTAGACATGAGCTAAAAAGAACAAAAATAACAACATACATTGACCCAAAAAAGTAATATCATTCATCTTTGATCAGGATTTCCAATCGTGTCATGCAATTTATGCAATGCATTTGTAAACAAAAACATGTTTATGAGCGAGATATTATAAGAGAAGAAGTTACCGAAGGGTAAGGCCATTTGTAGTGTCGGCTCCACCAATCAAGAAGTTGTTGGCGAGCTTCTTTAGGGAGCTTTCCTTTCTTCCTCTTTTTCATGAACTCTTGCTTGAGGCTGCCTAAGTAACCGCTGTACTTGCGTAAGAGCTGTCCTTTAAGCTCCCTATCCTCGGCCTGCGGATCTATAAATTCATTATTCATATCGACTTCTTCCTCAGATGACCCATTGTTGTTTCTCTCAATAGCTGTCTCTCCATAACCTACTTCGATAGATCATGTCAAAACAAAACAAAAGCCAGACAAATTTATCACAGAAAACCGCTAAATGGGAAAATTTTCACAAAAAAACCGCTAAATGGGTTTTAAAATTGTTTAAGTAGACAAAGATCTTTAGATTGTTCAAGTAGACAAAGATTTATGATCGAATAATGAATAACTTAGTGATCCAAGTTCTTAAAAAAAAAAAACAAGCTGAGCATGTAGGTGTGAGTGTGTGTGTACAAGCTTAGCTACACTCGTGAAGACAAGAGATTAGTGATATGACAATGTGTAAGATATATGTAAATGGGATTATACGTACAAAAACATGTGTATGTCTAAATTGAGCAATAGATCTAAGGACGAACAGACTCTAGATCCAGATATTCTTTTTGATGCAATAAATTAATAGATCCAAACAAACGGAGAAGAAAGAGACAAGAACAGTGACTGTTGTTGTACCAAGCAAAATTAATTCAATTTCGGAAAAAGAACTATACATCTATATATATAATATATTAAAAGAATTTCATTCAATAAAACATCGACATACACATAGTTATGTATAAATAGATTATACACGTAACCTAGTAAGCTATATATAACAATCTGACACAGTGACACTAACCCTAGCAACAAGCATCAAAGGGGCATTAACCCAAGAAAAAGGAGAAATCTTTCTTAAAACTCACAAAGGAAAAAAGAAACACTTTCCGCATCTTACGTATAATTTGACGCCATAATTATGAAGAAAATCACATTTTTGTAGAAAAAAAAACAGAGATTTAAAGAGAGAGAAAGTAACCGGAGAACGAGGATGGAGAGGAGAGAGAGAGGGATTTGAATTGACACTCGACTCGTTGAAGGAAGACCATAGCTTCCTTGAAGGGTTTAGAGAGCTCTTGCTCGTACTTAACGAGCATCTCGCAGTAAGCTTCCATGAATTGATCAAGCCCCGGATCTTCACCTAAAGACCCAGTGGGTCCCATCGACGCTGCAGCTGCTGCTGCAGATGAGCATGTCTCCTCCAGCCTCGCCTGCACTTCCGGTGGAGCTCCCACCTTAACAATTTTGTAATGAAAAAGCATTAGTTACACGAAACGACAAGGATCGTCAAGTTTCTTATGGATATATCATATATAAGTCGAGAGAACAAGTTTAAAAACGTATATATATATATATATATGTGCTAAGCTTCAAGCCCACAACAATGTTTTGAATCATTTCTTGGAAATAGGGTTCTGGAAATCCACCTTTTTTCCTAAGCTTATTGAAACTTTCTCAATTAAGAAAAAACAATTTCTTTTGATTTTTAGGTATTTTGTTGGATTAAGTAAGTAATGAGTAAAAGGGAACATCAAAATCAAACTAAACGTGAAAGTAATTAAAGGGTTATTTTAAAAGTGAAGAAAGGGTAAAGTTCGGAGACTAGGGTTTCTAGAATCTTCTCCTTCTTTGTGTAGAATTTTAAATAAGGATCATTAGTGAAGAATAGACTTTCAAAGTATAATCTCTTTTCAAGGATTTTCTTTTATCATCACCTTCTGGCAATTGACATAAGCGAGCAAGAGCCGGTGATAGTGAGGATGAGCCATGATTTTGGCCTTGACAGAGGCTGAAGAAGGGGAGGAAGAACAAGGGTTGAGTCCTCCTACAAGGAGGTCATTTTGATGATGGATCTCCATGAGAGAATAAGCAGGAGCACAAGAGGAAGGAGAAGAAGAAAAGGCAACTTTGTTCTTCGTTTCTTGAGAAGGAGGAGGAGCTAGTGATTGAAGAAAAAGGGAACTACTTTGTTGGTGGTGTGACTGATATGCATAACCATCATGTTGTTGTTGTTGTTGATGTTGATGTTGATGATCATGACCATGATGATGTTGTTGATGTTGATGTGATGTCATGATGGGCATCATCATCATCATCATAGGACACATCGGACCATCACTATTATCCCCGGCAAAAGCCATTGGACAAGAAGTGCTGTTGGAACCACTCTCCATCTTCTCTTTCTCTCACTAGTATTATTATTCACTTTGGCTTTGCTATATAGCTACGAGAAAGAAAGAAAATAATAATAACAAAAGATATAAACTAATACTAATAAAAAGAAGAAGAACAACATTGTATTTTACAGCTAGCATTTATCATCAATATTATGAAACACAATAAAGTACTATAAATTTATTGGGAACCCTAAAAGAGTAAATATATATACATATGTATATATACATGTGTGTATGTATTTAATTTAATTATTGGAAATGCAAAAGTGGCCTCCCGGGATTTATGCTTCAACAATCAGCTACCTTTTTCACATTGAACAAAATTTTAAATAGTGATAGTTATGGGGGAGGGGGAGGGGGAGGGGGAAGCAGCAGACGAGAGACCAGAAAGATAAATCTGTGGATTTTTTCTTCTAAAATAATTGGAGAAATTTGTTTTTTTTAAATAGGAAAAAGCAGACATGGACAGAGATTGTGTGATCTGTGGGTTCTTAACTCTTTTGTGTTCATCTGCTAAAATATGTTTTCTCTTATTTATGTCTTTTGGAAATTAATGTGTATTTAATATAACCGGATCGAAATCAAATAGTGGCAATTGCTTGAAATGGAGTAAACCGGAATGTTCTTGAGAAAGCTCATCGCAACAAGAAATATATTTTATGATTTTCATTAACCATTAATTCGCCAAAAGTCTTAGTTTAGGATGTTATACATACTTATAGTGTATTGTACTGATACGGATTCGTGTATATAAATATAAGATGTGCATGCATGTACCAAACTCTTTTTTTTTGGAAAGGGTGTACAAACAAACTTTCTTAGATTCTTCAATAATTAACTGACAGATCTCCGTAGTTTTAGTGTTTCTGATTAACCTCAGATATTGGATTCTCTTTCTGAGTTTTTTCCAAGAGTAAAGGATGGCACGCGCTAATATTTTTCATAACTTAACAATCTGACTGCTGATCAAGTTGTTATTGTAATTGTTGTTTTAGATAACGTAAGAAGGCAGATGCCATTGTCAACGATGGTAATTGGTTAGATTATATATTAACATATTTTACAGTATTCATAATTTCAGACTTTTCAGTGATTGATAATTTAAAATTTTGAAGTATAATTAGAATGATCGGCAAAACATGATTATATTCTGAGAGTAATTAGAATCATCCATTATTTGGGTGTGTTGAGCAGCTGCCTTCACGCGTTTTATAAGGTTTATATAGGTTTTTGAAAAAAGCTGTGAAGTGCGTTTTTATGTGAATGCATCAGGAATTTGTCGTTTTGTGAATGGTGAAAGAATATACTTATATGATCAGTGTGGTTTCGAGAAACACAGCATTTTAATGTTCACTATTGACAACATATATATCTTTACACGTTTTTAAGACTGCAAACAAAATATGATCTTGTTAATCAATGGTTTTCAGTCAAACACAGAAGAGCTATTTAATAGTTATCGAGGCATCAAACAGTAGCAAATTAATCGGTAAATGTATGTAAGTGTGAAGGGGCTTCAAGTCTTTGGCATCAATCATGATTACACAAAATACTACGCTTATTAGCGGTAGTAAACATATGTGATACGTTATATGCTGTTGTTACAGACAAAGGTAAAAATATATATGCACGTATTACTATCTCTGTTAAAGACAACATTTAGAATTATTCGACTTTTCGTGCAAATAAATACCGGCCGTTTGTGTTTTTTTTTAAACATATAATTTATTTTTGGACACAATTTTTATGGTGGTTTGTTGAATACCCTCCAATACTTTAATAAAAATGAAAGGAAAACAAAATTTATATCAAAAATATCATTTTCATTTAATTTAATTATATAAAATATCATTGATTAGAAAACATTATTTATTATCGAAACTACAAATTCATGTTACTAATACATATATATTATTAACATATAAATTTTATATATTAACTCTAATATCAGATAAATAATACATAAATAGCATTTATAATATGTTTTATCAAATAATAAATAATACGATATTAACAAAAAACATGATCATATGCTAATGCATAATACATAACACATTGTTAGTCACTAATATTATTACACATTATTAAATAATATATTATTTGGACACTAATTATATATACACTAATAACATAAATATCATATAAATAGTTTTTATATTCACAAATATTATCATGTTAACAAGATTGTTTAAAAATATTATTGATATACTATATTATATTACACATTATAATTACTGCATTATCACGCTAACATTATTAATCTGTTATCATTATTGTATTTCTTTTTTTTTTCTTTTTTTTCTTTTTTATATTTATTCTTATTTTTTTCTGTTTTTCTTTCTTTTTTCTTTATTTTTTCTAAACCAAAGGTTTTTTATAAAAAAATAGATAAATATAACTAAAAAATATAAAGACATAATAGATTTTTGATTAAGAATAGTATATGATAAACACTAGAAAATATAAAATAAATAATTTTTAAGTTATTGGGGTATTTATATTACAATTACTCTAATTTGTATATTATTAAACAAAATTTATATATTAAAAATTTATATATTAGTTTAAATTAGAAATATATTCAATATTAAATTTTATTATAATTGCAAATATCATGATATTACTATTCTACCAATTATTTTATTAAATAGTTTGATAAGAGCATAAATTTTTTATAATATATTTTCTCTACCAATCAAAATCAAGATCGTAGTCAATTAAATGTTTAACAAAAAAATATATATATTGAAAAGGTCCAAAAAGAGAGATTATAGGTGAAAATAGGTTAAACTATAAAATATTAAATAATTAGAGTTATTTGAAAATAACCATACCGTATTAATATTTCATAATATTTGCAACGTAGATTATATGATATAAATAATTTGTTCGAATACTAGAAATAGACACCCAAAATTAATTTATGTATACTCCCTGGTTAATTTTCGATTATTTGATAAATTGTTAGATATAGATCAATCGTCCAATTAATGTATACATACTTTAGTTCTGAACATTGATATTTTCTACCCAAAAAAGAGGTTCACTATAAATTTGGTAAGAGGTTGTCTTTAATGGAGTTAAAGAACGATTAAAATCTGGCTTCTAGGGGGTTCAAGAAACCAAAACGCTATAAATTGACTCTAATAAATTCATTAAGGTAATGCCTTTTTCTTTAAAATTGTAGAAATTTGGATAACCTACTACTTTCTTCGTAGATGTGACACCTTGTTGAGAAATATTTGCGGTAGTAACTACAATTTTTTTTTTCTTTTTTGGTCAAGACGGTAGTAACTAGTATTTTAAAATGGGTATATTCCCATACTTTTATGGCTATGTTCATAAGTAATCTATATAAAAATATTTTAAAAGGAAGACATAAGAAGAGTATGAAAAAGCTTGTTTTTCTTGCTTTTAGGTTAAGCACAGTGATTCGTTGAAATCAAAAGTCTTAGAAAAAGAAACGAAGAGATAAATCTTCAAGGCAAAGTTTTACTTTCCCCATGAAAGAAAACAAACTCTCTCCTCATTTTTCTTCTTTGCTCTTACTGCCACTGCCCTTCACTGCCATTTCTGGCAAAGAAAAGATAACTGAGAAACTATTAGATAGAGATAGATTACAAGGAACCCATCAAATCATATTTATATTTGCCAAGGTCGGTTTATTTTAATTCTTTCGATTTATACATTCAATAGAAACTGAGCACATTATTTATTGTTTATAATTAATTAAGATATGTTGAGTGGAGACAAAAACAAAAAAGAAGCGTCGAAGAAAAAACAAAAAAAGAAGTTAATTTCTCCCCAGTGTCGGCGTCTGAACGGATTACTATACAATCGAAGCAAATACCATTACCACAAACTTAATAGTTAATAATGTGTGTTGTGTCAAGAATTCCACTAGGTTTTTATATAGTTTTGTAGCATGTTAATCTCAGCTTTAGGTGAAACCTTTATAAAGTTGAAACTTTACTACTTTTTATCAAGTCCATTCACCGTATTCTTGTAATTAAAGGGTTCA
Source organism: Sisymbrium irio (assembly GCA_000411075.1). Classification (NCBI taxonomy): domain Eukaryota; kingdom Viridiplantae; phylum Streptophyta; class Magnoliopsida; order Brassicales; family Brassicaceae; genus Sisymbrium; species Sisymbrium irio. Next base: position 214,446 of record KE155601.1, on the reverse strand, counting down.
TTTTGTTAATTGAGAGATAATGGTTCAAATATATCTAGGATATTGATTATGATACTACAATTGACACCTCAAATAGCAAATATTGTGGTCTATTATACTTCGTTATCAAAAAAGTATCGTATTCAAATGTTTCCCGGAGTTCTAAACTGAAATTCAGACTTAAAGATGAATTTATGATCACTTGACAGTCCTGAATTACTTTACAATATTCAAGTTATATCTCTGCATTTTGATCACATTACATTTTACTGTTAAAAAAGCTTTTTATCACACCCGCTAAATTTTGATCATCATTCAAACCCGTATATAACATTATTATTACTACTTATATTATTGACGAGGGCCGTATATATTGATAATAGGACAAATAATCCGACAGTGGTAGAGATTGGAGGGAGAATGAAAAGACGCCATTACTAAAAAGCGATTTTGGAGATATGTTCACTAGGAAGGTGATATTAATATTCTTTAAATATTTACATAACTAGTACTTCTACTAATTAAAGTTATTTGAAACTAAATACAATAGTTAGCAAAGTACTGTACAACTCTTTTATATAAAAACATTAAGTGCCAAATAAGATAAACTATCAAGATAGAGATCAAAACTATCAGTGCACAACAACAACAAAAAAATCAAAACTATCTAAGGATTTTCGATCAGAAAAACAATGGAAGGATCAATAAAGACATTAAACAAAATTTAGATATTATGCCCTTGATATAACTGATCCAAAATACTTGTTTTCTTTTTTATTGTGCACCTAGAATATTTGTTTTCAATTTAACATTTCTAGTATAATTATTTTTAGCATTTATACATATAACCTTTTGAAACTAGTTAAAATTAAATCAAATATTTATGATTTTTTTTTTAAATATGATTTCAATGCAGTCAACGAATTTGATATTTTCTGTAAGTAACACAAACAATCTAATTCAATAAAATTATTTAGGTGGAAAATTAGCAAAATAACAATATATGTCTCAAACATTTTGCTATCTTAATAAAATGTGACATTATTATTTATTTCTTTGCTTAGATCTTTTCATCTTCAAAAACAAAATTTTAAAAACTTTATTTTTACTAAACATCTAAATTTTATCACTCTATTGAAAAACAATTATACATAATACAATAAATAAAACAGCTTCAATCAACGAACTTTAAAAAAAAGTATTCACTCTATTTTTTAATATTTTTTGTTTTAAGTGGTTATACAAGAATTTAAGTATTTACTTTATTCTAAAAAGTATCATTAAAAAATATATAAAAAATAAATCAACTAATTATTAAAAAGAAATATTAAATATAATTGGTCACACAGTTTACAATAAAGTTCAATACATTTTTAAAAACTCAAAACAACAAACAAATTGAAATAAAATTTATCTTTCAAAACAACAAATAATAAGAAACGGAGGGAGTTTATATAAACATCAGATCCATCAAAAATCAAAGTATTCATAAGGAAGTTTATATCTAATTCACTACTGGTGGATGATAAGCTTGCTGTAAGAGATATGTGAGCAAATGGAGTGTGTCAAGTGTCAACAGTTTAGTTTAAATGATGACTCTATAAAGCATGTGCTTTTCTCTTGTTATAGGGCTCGTCATGTTTGAATTATATCAGATTTTTTTATGTTAGAGGGTGGTTTTGATCCAAATTCCATCATGACTAACTTTGATGTTATTACGAGAATATGAGAATTATATTTGATGTGAATACAATAGTTAAGATTAAAGAGGAATTTGAACTGTGATTTTTTGCTCAAAGATTGTACCAAGAATAAACTGGTGGGAACACACAGATGGTTTTGAGAGGTGTGAAATTTTGAAATCTTCCTACGTTGAACAGGTTAAAATGCAAATTACATGGTTTGTAAATTTCTTTTGCTGGAACAGTGTGGGTTTCTAAGAGATGAGTTAAGTTTTGTTCTGCTACATCCTTCAAGAGTTTCTGGTAAAGTGGAGTCACTGATAGAGGCATCTTTTATTGGAGTGGTATGGACTTTGGAAAGCATGATAAATGATAGAATGTTCAAATATTATTTTTGGGTATGAATTGACTAACCTGATAAGTGTTGTTAATAGCCCTAATGATTAGTTTTCATTTAGTGTTAAATCTATGGAATTTTTGTTAATTATAGATAATTTTTTTGGAGTGGAAGCTGTTGAGCACTCTTCTGCTAATAGAGGAGTGTGTCTCATCGCTTAAAGCCTCATTTTCCATGACTTTCTTCAGTTTTATATGGCGACCAATCATCCCTTTTGTTTGTTTTAACTTTTTGATGATGAGAGACACTCTTATGTTATTAGTTTGGTGGGTTTTTGTGGCATCTCTTTGCTATTAGTTATATTTTGCTTGCTTGGCAAGTAGTAATTGATAGACTTTGGTCAATTTTAATATTAATTTAGATAACAATAAACAATAAAATTGAAGTAAATAGGAGATTTTTCTTTGCAATTTTTTTAAAAAAACTAAAATAAAGGTGAAATCAGTTTATCATTAGGTGTGGATTAGCCAATATTGCATCAGGTTTTAGAATGTCTTTCTCTTGCACTTTGCTAAGATTGTATCTCGAATGATACTGTCCAAGAATTTGAATATAGAATCCAGAGTTAAAAAGATGTTGTCGTGGACTCGCTAATTTCTTTTAAACCAGATACAATGGACTGTAGCCTGAGCTGCAAACCGACAAAGTGGTAAAGGGTAGATTTTGTCCTTCATTAGCAGCCAACCTGATGGAGTTTCCTTGGTGTGGGAAGTGGGCAGTACCCAGCCTCTTAATCACCAAATCCCAAAAATCTGCTCACTTACTTCACATCTCACAAAAATATGATATATATTCTCATTGAACTAATTATAGAAACAATAGTTTGATTGAATATGGCGACTCCGATAAGTTAATCTTGCTCTTGTTAGGAGTCAATTAAGTGAAATCACCTATATGTGGAAGGCACAGACATTCAAACCTTTTATTCTTTACGTTTTTATTTGATTGATTTTTTAGATGTTTCACAGATATTAAAAAACATTTAATATTTATCTTTTAATCAGTATGATGAAATAACTATTACTCTATTTACAAGATTTTTTTTATTATTGCAATATATAACTACTTTCTCTACCAATAGGTTGAACTATTTCTAGTCTCATTAGTATTAAAGTAAAGAAAATAAAGGTTAAAAATAGATTGATTATTTATTATACATAGAAATTACCGCTTAAATTAAATACAAAATCAATCTTTTTTTAAAAAAAATTAAAACATCAATCAGAGAAAAACGAAGTAATATTTTTTTTTCTCATACTCTTTTCATTTTTAAAGAATGGTAGATGTATATGATTGAAAAAAGTTTTGAAGTTATACATATAATTTAAAAAGAGAAAACCCAATATAGTTGGCACAGGAGATTCTCCATTTCAAACTCAAGCAAAAGTATAGTGTCCACCACCTCAAGTTCTAAACCTGATGGATCCATAATCTTAAATATCACTTCACATGTGTTAAACATTAATTTCTTTGTTTCCTTTTGTTTATTGTCTTAGTTCAGATCACACAAATTAAAAATTTTTTTTTTTTAAAATACATAATTATAAAAAACAACTATAATTATTTAAATAGTTTTTTGTTATTTTTTTCATATTCGAATCAATGATAATTTTTTAATAATTTTTACATCAAAAGTCTCAAAACATCAAATAAACTAAAATAAAATTTAGTCTCTAAAACAATAAATAAAAAGAAACAAAAAAATTATATTTTATCATTTTATTGGATAGAATTCAGAGGAATGTTCTTTCTGGATTTTCTTTTAATATCACTCTGTTATGAACACTAGGTTGCTACTTCTCCGACCTTTGAAAAAACATGCTATATGGAGAAAGAAAGTATCACAGGAAAAAGACTATACACGTACAAGTACTTTCGTCTAGAAAAATTGTGGCGGGTGAAAGAGTTGGCATTATGGAAACGAAATGTGTCACAACACCAGAATCGTCAGATTCAAAAAGCTTGGTTAGCAATGGGTTAGTGAAAAAAAGGAGGGAAGTATGTGTTAAACAATCTAGATTTAACCAATAAATTGTTGCAAATGGACATGATGATAAACATACATCGTTAAGTTATTTTGGAATTCAATCATTGTATCTATGTGACAACTCAGAGAAAATCTGGAAGAAGAAGAGACAATGACTTTAAATAAATATTAAAATGTTGTTATGATGCTGCATTTTGTGTTAAATTTTCTTTTAATGTTATTTTTTTCTTATGTGGTTTGTTCTCACTTCTTTTCTGATTATGGTCCACGTTTCCCAATTTAGTTTGGTTTTTTTTTTCTCTTTGTCCGTCCTTTTTTTATTTTTGTATTTGTTTTACGTAATGGTTAATGTCGAGCATTTTTTTCAATTTT
>KE155601.1:191499-204392 GCA_000411075.1 Sisymbrium irio | reverse complement strand
AAAAAGAAAAAAATATTCCTCAGATAATATATATATATATATATATATATATATTTTTTAAAAAAATCTATTTTATGTTTATCACAATTAAAATCATATAAAAATATTAAAATAAACCAAGAGAAACAAAAAATATTTTTAATAGTGAAACTGTCCTCTTCAAATGTAAAAGCTAAAAAATTTTAAAATATTCACTTATTGTATTTCATATACTCATTTGATAGTATTTAAAATTTTTAAATAAAATACTGATTTTTTACACACAAGGTATTTTTTCTTTAGTTAATAAATGTACAAATGAATTTTTTTTAAAGAATTTTAGATGATTTTAGTGGTGATGAACAGTAAATAGTAAATAACATTTTATTTTTAACTAGATGATTAATAAATATATTAGTTGAGGCAAAGGAGATGTTTTTTTTTTGAGATTTTCATATTCATTTACTTTTAAATGCTTTTAGATTTTTATTATAATACATATTAAATATTAGTTAAGTTAGTATAATACATAGTAAATATTAATTAAAATATTTTTGATAAAAAATTAATGACCTGTTATTAAATACTTAATGGAGAAAATTAAACAGTATTTTGGGGTTATTTTATTTTCGAGTGGAAAACAAGATTATAGGTTGAAGATGTTCCTGTCACTCTTTTAATTGAATATGATGCATATATTTAAAAGGAATGTGATTTTCTTGCAAATCCAACTGTATAATGTTGTTAACAATGTTATATTTTGAAGAAAAGTTTTTTTTTGTACAGAAAGAATGAAATTTCTAATTTCGAGAACTAATTGAGAGCATCACCTTTCAGATTCTCGACGAACATTCTCGAAGAACAAGAGGCAGTAACGTGCATCTTCTTCCTCTTTTCTGAATCTGGTTCGTCCCTTGCTATTCTAAACGAAGTTAAATGAACTTTGGGGTCAGTGGTTCCGTCGTAGGGTCGGATTTTCACCTTTCCTGGATCAGGAAACCTCGTAGACGTGATCTGTTCGGTGAACGGAGTCTTTTGAGCTTCTTCGAGAACTCGATCGATCTCGGGAGGAGCGCTGGTGGCTCGATGGACCTGAGATTAAACACTCTTCATCTGCAGCTTGATCAAGTCGCTTCTGCAACTCGTCAATCTTGCTGTTCCTGCGAGCTTTGTCTTCGCGTTCTTGAAAATCGCAATTTTTTCTTCCGTCAGCTTACGGTCCGATAAGTTTTCCTCGCCCTCAGAGTGACCATCATTAGATTGGTCGTTCGGGGTAGGGTTTCCTTCGGTGCGTGGAGCATTGATAGAAGTTGACGTTGTTTCCGAGGGTCGTCTGACCGGCGGAAAGTTTACAGGAATGAGACTACAAGTAAGGGGAATTTGGAACGAGTTGCTCCGCAGAATCTCGCCTTAGAGATCCTCCACCAGCTGGAGTGGAAAAGTCGAGACGCCTTCCTCGTATGAGGGTAGCTCTGGACTCGTTCTCCTTGCTGAGATTCTCCATCTGCTGACTTAGGATTTCGTTGAGTTTCGCCTACTCTTCGTTCCTCTTTCGAAGAGCTTCCAGAGAGGATTGCAACTGCGCTATGGTAGCTGCACTCCTATCGTCTTCACCTTAGTTTTGATTCGTCGGAATTTCTTCTTCAATCGTCATAGTCTCCGATTTAGGGTTTTTCTTTCTCGAGAGTAAAAAATTTCTCGTATACCCTTTTTCTAAAGCCAATTTTTTTTTTAAATTATAATTTTTGTATTTATTTTTTTACACATTTATGAAATAGATTTTGATGGAAATGATGGTCCGGAAATATCTATTAAACTAGAATGCAACATACTTTCTCTAAAACTTTTTTCAAAAATATAATTCTTTTATTTTCCTTTACTTTTTAAATAAGTAAAAATTTTAATATTTTTAAGAAAAAAACTGTTTTTTATAAAGAATAAAAGTTGTTGAAGACAGCTAGGTTGTGTTATAATGAGATGCTTGATATTTAGATACCAGACAAAAAAAAAGGTTAGCTACATGTCTCGAAGATTCTATATGCTTTGATGCTTGTAATAATTCCTAATATTATTGGTGTCTTACCCATTCTAAAGTAAATTTGCTGTGTATCATCGACTTTAATTCCATCTTTTGTATAATATTTGATCAACCTATCTCAATCAATATAATCTACCAATTATTAAAACAGAAATTTTCATTACACCAAAATACAGTTTGAAATTTTGTATACAGCATATTTAATGATATTGTTGAATATTTCTAGATTAATGGCAAGATAAAAAAAAAGTAACTAGGGAAATGCCAGTGGTGCTATCATGTAGTCCCTCTGTTTCCATATTATTAGATATAAGTTTATTGTAATTATAAAAATAACCTGCTGCGCTAGTATTAGGAGGAATTTAAGACCAGTTAGATTTCTGGAGGCATGTTCCGTTTTCCTATCATCCCTCTCGCTGACTCCTGACTCATTCAACTGAAAAGTGTACGAGGAGGAACTACAAATCTATTCAGCTAAGCATATTTGAGAAGCTCTCCGACCACGTGGAGATGTCCAAGATTGGCCGCCATACATTGTTTGGTTAAAAGGTTCCATTCCGAGTCATGCTTTTATGATGTGGATGGCTCATCTGGACCGTCTTCCGACTAGATTACGCATTGTCTCGCGGGGCCTTTCAGTTGATCAAAGTTGCTGCTTCTACAATTACTGTGAAAATTCTAATCACTGTTTTTGGAGGTGCGAATTCAGTAAACTAGTCTGGATTACAAATACAGACCTTTTTGTTTCACAATAGAGAATGCTTTGATTTCATGGTCGGGGGTAAAAGACACCAACTGTCCAAATCCAATCACCTTCCGCAGGCTGGTTGCACAAGCAACAATATACAAACTTTGGTATAAATGGAATAATAAACTTCACAATGCCATCTCTTCCACCACAAGCCATTACCAAAGTAATTGATCGCCTAATCCTTGATGCAATCGTAGCAAAGAGGAACGAATGATTTGATTTGTAATGCAAGTATGGCTTATAGATGAATGATTTGTAATAAAGTATGCTTTTCTCCATCTGTAATAGGCCTTTCCCTTGTTTTTTATTTTATTTTTGGGAGAGACGTTAACTCTTTTGTATTCTCTTATCTCGTTTTCTAATGAAATACAAATACTTATTTTTTTAAAACTCTCTATCAACCAGCTTAGCTATAAAGACTTCAAAAATAGTTCCCAAAACATATATTGTAAACTCAAATATTTTATTACTAATTAAATATAATTTTTAGAAGAATATCAAATAATTTTTCATCTTAATTTGTTAGGCGCTCGGTCTTGTTTTATCGTCCGCTAGCGCCTATGTTGTTACATTTTACTCCATATATATTTTGTGGACGTGGTCCAATGAAGTGACAGAGAAACAATAACGGTGATGATGATATACAGGTTCTGATTGTTTGACATACATAGAGGGAAAGGAAATAAATGAATTTTTTACTGCTGTGTTCAATAACATATTTAGTTATTTACCCATCAAGTGGAAGAGAGAAAAACGTTAAATTGGAAAATTATCCCTCTCAGAGCGATAACGAGAAATAAAGTTAAATTGGAAAATTATCCCCCTCAATAGTGATAACGAGAAATATATTCAACTAACTAAATGTTGAATTCTTTTTTTCCTTTCAATCCCTTTTTTTCAATTCTTCTGAATTACTTTAATGTTAAATTATTAACAAAGCAAATTCAACAACATGATGCTGCTGATATGATATAGTAAAATATGCTTTTTTATTTATATTGTATATATTATGGTAACCCTCAAATCAGAGTAGGGTCGCAGGGTTTCCCCGTGAAATATATATCACCCTACCCACAAAAATCAATATCAGTATATTTTGGCGTAATATGACATTTAGTTTCCATCTTATGTCCTTGTTGAATATCGGCACTACTATTTATTTCTTTACAAAAAACTCTTTTGTTGTTGTTTTTTTAGTCGTAAAACTATTAAATAATGTAAACTATTCTTTCATTTACTAGAAAAGGTAAATCAACGTTTCCTGCAAGAAAGAAAAGATTATTAATCTATCATATAAGCAATTTCCTCGTTGATTTTTTGTTTTTTCGTCCGCTCGTAGATTAGTTAAGGTATATAATTATCCTTAAAATATCGAATAATCATATCGCGTTATTAGAAAATCCATAAGTTCAGATTATAAGTGGCGGTTTTTTTAGGGTTAGAGTTTTGTCAGCACTATTAAAATATACACATTTACACACAAATACGTAGAAACGTACATAAGTGTGCGTATATATATGTTAAACAAATGGTGTATATATTCATATACATAGTGCTGTACGCATCCTTTATTATTTTTGTAAGAGAAATGTGTAACCATTGAAGAAAAGAGGCAAGAGAGAATAAAGGAGAAAAGGTAAGGTTGTGAGACGTCAGTGAAGGGGGAGACAAACTACAAGCTCTCACACTCTCTCTCCCTTGCTTTACGTCACCTCTGTCTACTGTTAGAGGATTTGTTATTTTGTTTTGTTTTGCCTTGTAATATTATATACTATATTTATTTATAAAGCATATTGATATTCCGATAATTTAAATAGCTAATGTAGCCGATTGGGGTAGTACATAACAGCAAAAGTTTTCTAGCGGAAAATATTACGTTAAAAATTAGTGAATAGTTTAAACTAAAAAGATAGTGATAAGAAATAGTGGTGATAGCGTTTTAAAGATGCTGAATTTTTAATCATTTTGTGATTGGCATCAAAAGAAACGATTTATATATACTATTATGTGAAATGGTTGCCAATTCATCATTGAAAATCAAATAGATGCGTAACTAATGAAAATAAAATAATTTATTCCTGATTTCTTGATTATTTTCAATATCTATAAAATAAACCTTTTTGCTTCATTTATAAAATTGATTTGTAGTCCAATATTCTTACCAACTAGATTTAAATTGCCACTGATAGTTTTAAGTTTGTTTTGATATGTATCATGCATGTATTATAGTGCATTAGACTTTATAAATTAGGTATCACGTTATTTTTTTTTCAACACGTATCGGGTTTCCATACAAATAAAACTATAAACTGACAAGAAGTCAGGAAAAGGTATTCAGAACAATTGAGCGATTTTTTTTGTTTTGTTATTGTATAAATAGTAAGACTGCATGAGCAAACAACTGTAGTCGTAGTATTGTATTCTCAAACCCATTAAGGGGATAAGCAAAAAGAATCGAAACTAGCACACGACCAAAAAGATTTGACTAATAGTCAGTTGTAAAACATCTGAAACTCTTAAGGTTTGACTGGTATTCAAAAGCAATTTGGTTAACTGAAAGAGGAAATACTAATTAATTATAGGGATAGTGCACATCCACAACTTCAAGTTAGGATATGATAGAAACGACATGAGATAAGAGATTGATTGGTAACTACAAACGTCAAATAGTTATTCTCCTTGTTCCCCTCTTATGCCAAACATTCAAACAATAGTGGCATACATTTGGACCACCCAACCTTGCCTATTCTTTCATTCCTATATGCTTTCAATGCACAAATCATTTTCACTAGTTTTATACCTCTGGTTGGTAATACAGGTAAAGAAATCATAATAACGAAAGTCAGGATATTCCTCAAAGCTTATATAGTTATATTTATTGTAGTTGTATATCAAACACGAGCCATTCTTTAGCTAATTGCAAATGCTCAACGCACTTTCATAATGTTCACAATCTAACTTGTTTAGTACTCTTATCTTATTACAGAACATACAACGAGATCGATATACGTTGGCAATTCGTTGTAAACAACATTTACGACGAATTAGTGAAATTTCACATTTCATTGTTAACCAATCATCGTAAAAACGAAATCGATATAAATTTGTCGTAAGATATTGGGAGGAATAAATTTCGTCGACACATAAACATATGCGTCGTAAAATCCTTATAAAATGAAAAGATGTAAATTTGTCGTAACATGCGACTTCTACGACGAATTAGGGAGGACAACCTTTTACGATGAATTAGGGAATACCAAATTTATGACGAATTAGGGAGAATCCCTTTTACGACGAATTAGGGAAGATCCCCTTTACGACGAATTAAGGAGGCCACATTTTACGACGAATTAGGGAGGACATCTTTTACGACGAATTAGGTTCGAACATATTAAATTATATATTAATACTATTAGATTTATATATATATGAATTATAATAATATTTATTAAAAATTAAAAATAAAATATTAATAAAATTTAGAATAAAATTTTATTTCAAAATATTTAAAAAGTTTTTACAAAATTTTAAACACAAATTAAAATATAATAAAAAAACATTTAACGCAAAAGTTCTTCTAACATATCCGAATTACGGGCTTCTCCTTCGTCGTCCATAGTTTAGTTCAGATCGACATCTTGTTGGATCGGCGGAGGATGCATCCCGAGGTACTGACGTCTACGTTCCAAAACCGCTGTCAGTGACGGATTACCCGCAGCTAAAAGTTTGAACATGGTTTCCATGGCCTCAAATTTCTCATTCATGGATTGTCGTAGAGAGGCAATTTCGTTATATGCAGCCGTCAACTGAGTACGGAGGGCAGCATCACCTACCCAAGAAGAGCTGATTCTCGAAATATTTTGGGCGGATCCCAATCCAACAATACGCCCTTTCTTCTTTGGACCAATCATTTAAAAAAATATTCAATTAAATATAATATAATTTAAAAATTTGGAAATATTTATTTATTTATTTATTTTATATTAATTATATAAATTAAATACTGTGTAAAAATTTTGTCAACTTCGGAAGTTGAAAATTCCACGGGAGTACCATCACTTTCTTAGGATAGCTGAGTTTGACGTTCTTCAATCCGTGTTGTGACGTCGTTGAACAGCTTCTCCCCGCGGAAGGTTATAAGGCATAATAATTACTGGCCACAAAGATTATTGTCTACCAGACATTCTAAACGGACTAAAACCATCCGTGCATAGACCAAGCTAAACATTCCAAATATTTATAGTAAAATTTTGGTGTACCGTACTGAAATGTTTCCATGCCTTTGCATCTTACGGATGAGTGATCTCTCCATCAGTCTGTGAATGCTCTGCATGCCACCTCATCGCCGCTGCTGTCCTTTCAGACTGATATAATCTCTTCAACCTATTTGTTATAGGCATATACCACATCCTTTGGTACGGTACCTTCGTTCGCCCGCTCCTTTGTGGTTTATATCTTGATTTCTTACAAAATCGACATTCCTGCAACTTATCATCATCTTTTCAGTAGATCATACAATTGTCGACGCAGACATCTATCATCTCAGAAGACAAACCAAGACTAAAAACTAATTTCTGAAACTCGTAATATGATTCAGCAGACACATTGTCTTCTGATAAATACTCTTTGAATAATTCGGCCCATGCATCCATGCATACTTCAGGTAAATTATGATTTGTTTAATGTTCATCATCCTAGCTTCTAATGACAATTTGTACAGACCTTCTCTACATCCTTCGTAGATAGGTTGGTTCGCAGCATCTAACATTTCATAAAACCTTTTTGTATCTAAGTTAGGTTCCTCAACTATTACCGGTTCAACAAACGTACTAGTTTCCTGAAATGCATATGTGACCATCTCATGCATCCTATCATTATCTATAATCTCATGCTCTTCATTCTGATAAGCAACATCATGCAAATAAGTCGGTTCTACTTGATTAACTTCAACATTATTAAAATTACTACTACTAGCTTCATCATTTCCAACAGCACTATAACCTTCTCCATGGTAATAATGTAATAATGTGGTGTAAAGCCTTTATTTAGTAGATACACAGTTTCAATGCGGGCAAATATTGTATTTTTGCACTTCCGACAAGGACAGAACGTCTTACTCGATTTAACCATGATTTCTGTTTGATCGGCTTGGTGCATAAATATTTCTACCCCATTGAAAAACTCCCTCATCACGTTTCTGGCAGTATCTCTATGCATGTACATCCACTTTCGTTGCTCGTAAATATTTTCACCAAAAAACATTTTTAGAATTTTTTTGAGAATTCTATGTTTCAAATAGTTTTTTTTTCATAAATGATTTTTTTTTAGAAAATGATTTTTTTCTTGCAGAGATTTTTTATTTTATTTTGATAGTTTTAAGTGTGAATTGTGAAGAAAAAATGATTCCTTATTTATAGGCAAAAATTTTACAATAAATTTACAACATACAAAGCTATTAAAACTATTTTACAACAGATTCACGAGGAATTGTTTAGTTGGTATAAATGAGATTCGCCAAAATGAAAACGTGCACCATATAACTTACAATTTTTTCCCTAATTCGTTGTAACTCGTTTTCGTCGTAAACACCTTGGTAATTTAAACGGTTTTACGACGAATTATACTTTTCTTTTCACTTCGTTGTCAATTTGTCGTACATTTATAAAGAATTTACGACGAACGTTTTTTGTCGTATATTCGTTAGTAAATCCTTTTAGAGAATCACCGTTAATTTCCGTTGGTAAGCTAATGTTTTCTTATATCGATGATTTCACATTTAGAGTTTCCAACTAAACCTAAAAAGATCATATGAAAATAAAGCTTAACAAAAAAGAGTGGAAACATTAAGAAAATAAAATCAAAAGTGGCAAACCTAACATTGTTAGTGTAGAGATGCAACATCTGGAATCAAATCAATCAAAGCTTCTTTTAAATCAATACGACACGTTGTAATCAATACAGCATTCTTCAGGGTTTTACACTTCAAATCACCATCTTTAGTCTTTAATTGGATACCCGAACTCTTTAGTTGTTCAAGTTCTTGCTATAATACAGATAATTTGATATTCAAAACCATGTAATAAGGACCCTACTCAAATCATAAGTAATAACCAAGTAATAATCAAGAATCCATAAATCACACAATCTATGTGATCTGATTTCTGTAAATGTAAGCCTGCATACATTCGTCTCACTTAAACATATCAGCATTTCATCATACAAAACCGATAGTCATTTCTCATCTGATGAAGCTGCATCATGTTCCGGAATCAATACTAGGCGAGACTTTCCAAAATTCCAAATGAACTGGTTGGTAATTGGTAGGAGTAGGACCGTAGGAGTAAATATAAAGAAAAGGGTATAACGGTCAATATAAGACTAATACGTGCTAGTGTGCTACAGCCAAAGAATACTTTAGGAAATGCAATAAACACTGGACCGTTCGTAATACATGCCCAAAATAATCTTAGTGGCATGATCCGTGGGCTAGGCCTATACATTTAGGGCCCGAATGAATTCTTTTAGTCTTCCTGTTCAAAATTTTCATTTTAAAATTGATGTTATATTTAGACCCCAAAAAAAAATGATGTTATAAAATTCAAAAGATACTACAGGAAAATCGCCTTCAATCATTGATCAATATAAGAAAATTTCGTCTGAAGAAGCAACAATTGACAATTGATGCTTAACGGACAGATAATTTTATTTAAAAAACCAGAAAACAAACCAACCAATGACAATAATTAGGTAACACATATAAATAATGTAAAATCATAGAAAATGAGATATACGTGCGATTCCCTGAATTACAAAATGTAAGTCAATACGTTACTGATGATAGTGGTTCCCACAAAAATTATTACAAAAAAAATTTCTTCTCTTAATTTTGTCATTTTCTCCATTTCAACAATGTATATAATTTATATTTATATCCAAATATGTGATCATCAACTTAAAAAAAACTCAAGAGTCTTTGCATTGGCATTTATTGATTGGAGCCATTGAAGCTTTTATAGTTCTCGTGAAGTTGAGGGAGATAAAAAGATCCGTAACGGTTTAGTTACATCTCTCTTTCTTGTTCGGCTCCGAGTGACGATGAGTCAACTTGGCGATTTGCTTAGAGAAACTGCGGATGAAACCGGAAGTAGGAGGACGATGATGATGAGTTTACTCGAGGAAGATGGAATCGACGGTGGAGATCGAGCGACGAGCAAGTGGAGTACGTTGAAACAACGGCTGAGATTCGTTGACTGGGTTGGCTGTTGCGGTGCTCCTACTCTGCGTCTCAGAGGATCGGAAACGCCAATGGTCGAAGAAGATGACGCTGAAGAGGACGTGGAAAACTCGGGTCAAGACCGGGTCGTTGACTTGTCGGAACCGGGTTTGGTCGTGGAGTCGGAGTGTTTGACACGTGGCACAAGGAATCTCGCGGAGGCTCTAGCTGAGGAGAGATTAGCGCGTGGGGAACACGTGACGGAGGCTTCGGTTGCTAAAGTACCGTTGATGAAGTTGCTGGCGGAAACGGAAGGTTACGATGCGACCACGTGGACGGGCTCTGATTCGGTGTGTTGCGTGTGTATGGGAAGGGAGAAAGGCGCGGCGTTTATCCCGTGTGGGCATACGTATTGTAGAGTATGTTCAAGAGAGATTTGGATGAGCCGTGGATCGTGTCCTCTTTGTAACCGTTCGATCTCTGACGTTCTTGATCTTTACTGAAAAAAGAAAACAATTTGATGGATTTTTATGATCGTTGGATCGACCTAATCGACGGTTATGTTCAGGTTATTTGTGCATATTTTTTAACCGTAGTTTACACAAAAAGGATGATCGATTGGTGATTTGGTGATATACATTCTCGTTAGAAAAATGGAATATTAAAGAGTACGTTGTGAATGATAATAATTCAATTCATCTATATTTTCAGTAATTTAAATAGATATCAAGTAAGCAAGTTTGACGACAGGAAAATATTATAATGGTGTGTTCTTCACTTCTTTGTAAGCACAATTAATTAGTCAGGTTAGCTTTTATATCATCAAATTTGGACTTCATGTGTATGCTGTTGTCAATATCTTTTTCTTTTTCGTGTTGTCTTGTTATTTTATTCCCCACCAATTTAAGTATATGATTATAAAAAAAAATGGACTAGGCCTTTTTATGCACATTGTCACTTATTGGGCCTCAGCAAAATTTGGTCTACAAGTGTTGAGGTTGTTTCACAGATTTGTTCTTGCAAAAATTGTCTATGATTGTGCTTCTCAAATTGGGCTTTGTTATTCACATTACTTTTCTAGATAGGTATGATTACTTATGTTTTGGTAAAAACCCTATTTTTCCTAAAAAGAGGTAGACACACATATAAAGTGGGTATGAAATTCACAACTTGATAATACAGAAAGTTTAAACTATCTTTATATATGATAGATGACCCAATATCTGCGACGGAAAACACGCCATTTGATCACGTTCATATATGGTTTCACTCAAATTTGTTGTTTAATAGAATCGTGTGGATTTACATTTACAATTACAAAGATCAAGTAGATTACTGTAGTACAAAATATATCATTGATGCCTGAGTTTAGTTTTCTAACTGTTTAAAAAATATTAAGGCGTTTGACTAACTCTAGTTTATTTACAACAAGTTGATCTCCTGTCTCTAAAAAGTTCGATATCCCCGAGGCATTCACGATCAGTTTGTGATGTTAACGTAACGTTACATACAAACCCACACAGATATGTAGGAATAATCTAGGCTATATATAGGAAAGCATATATGTGATATTAATGGGTTGCTTAGCTTGAATCACACCACGAGGCATTATTTATTAGCTGGTCAAGCTTGAACAATATTCTAAAGTGCAGTTGCGTAAAATCATAAGGCAGTATATTAATGGATATTTTTAGTATTGTCAATAATCGAATATAAACTTACTGATATATCTCTATCATACATACATTATATACAACAAAACATTCCATTTCTATTTTATTCCCATCTTTGAAAAAAACAAGAATGTACATGTATAATTCTTAAAGTACCTATGCTCCTCCATATCAAATCATTTCAATGTAGAGGAACATATTATATTTGGAGAAAATATGTCCGTAAGGCTGAAACTTTTCGTGGATTCAAAATCGAATTCTGGAGAGTCAATTTCAGACATTTTCTGTACGATCATGAGTTCATGGCGGAGAGAGCTACTGATATTCTGTACCTTACGTAAACTATTTGGATTCAAATTCAACAAGTGGTACAGATGAATTGACAAATCGTATGAACAAATACATCCATCAACGTTGTTGACGATTCGATCTGTTCGTTTATTTATTTATTTTTATTTTCAAGTATCATTTTTCGAATGTCTTATACCTTGTAACTAGGCACTAGTCTTTAATAATAAATAATAGGATAATATATGCGCTATTGCACAGGAGTAATCATTATTTTTAAATTATATTTTTAATTTTATATTTTAGATTATATTTTTAATTTTAGTTTTATAATTTTTATAATCTTTTTATAATTTTTTCATTTTATCTCTTTTTAACTTGTTATTTAAAAAATTATTTTGATTGATATATAATTATAAATATTTTGAGTTTTAAAAGAAAATTAAGATCATTAAAATCTTCATTTACAAAAAGAATTTTATTTATTTATTAACAATTGATTTGATAATAAATATTTAACCAAATTAATAGGAATATATTAGATTCTCTAGATTGAATTTAGTAGATTTTTTATTTTCATTTTTTAGGAAAATGAAACTCATTAATTTTTAATTATTTTTTAAAAAGTGTTTGACAATATATATAACAGATAAAAATAAATAAAAAAGAAAAAAATTAAAAAAATGTGAGAATGCCACATTAGCAAAAATAACCCTAAATGCTTCTCTTTTAATATATAATAATAGATATATATTATATACGATAAAATCACATATATGATATTTTTACATGTATGACATTTTTTAATGATAGTAATATCTATTTTAAAATTTCGTTTTTATTTATTTACAAATAAAAAACTAAAAAATACTGATCTTAAATATTATTAATAATTTACAATTTTTTATGGTTATTTTAAATTTTCCATATTATATAATATTTGATTTTGAC
>KE155601.1:150165-162763 GCA_000411075.1 Sisymbrium irio | reverse complement strand
AAAACTAATTTAGATTTACCAAAACAAACAAGATCAATAGAATCCTTGAAATTAATAATACCGTATAATTTAATATGCACATTTGTAAATTATTTGCAGTAAAATAAAAGTTATATTTTACTTAGAGAATAAAATATTATTTTCATACAGTAATAATAACAGAAACTGTTCTTTATATTTAATAAACAATTTTAAAAATATTTCCGTGCGCCGACGCACGGGTCAGAATCTAGTGTATTAAATTAAAATAGACATCTCAAAGAGATGCATATGCATAATTTCTTAGACTTCTTAACTTCTTATGGAAACAAAAAAAACCTTTAGATTACATCTTTTTCGAGGTATAAAACATGCAAATCCAAATTCAACAACCCGACACAAATACTAAGACATATCACTAAATTACATGTTCTAAAATCATGTATATAAGAATTTTTTTGAGAATGGGGAAACAACTAGTATGAAATGAAGTACATATGACTTAATTTATAGGTACATGGATACCAAAAATACCCAAAAACTGTCTGTTTGGGCTTAATGTTGGTTTCTAAAGTCAACTTCATGCCCTGACCCTCATGTAGTTCATTTCTCAAACTGGCCCATATAAGTACTATCGGAAATCTAAAACCAATTCAAGCCAACACTTATCCGTTGAAGACATTTCACATTTGCATATCGAGTTCCGATTTCCAATGTTTCAATTAAAATCTACAATAAAAAACAAAGCAACCGATTTGGAGGTTTCAGTTTTCTAAGCCAGACTTGTTCTACACATTGACGCACGGGGAACATGCACATATATACACCTATCATTTTTTGCCATTATTTTTTTCAAATATTTTAGTTACTTCATGTTGTTGCAACATAACGTATCACGGTCATAGATGGCAGAAAAAAACCATGATAATTGCTAAGTTGGTTTATTTCCAGTCTGCGGTGTTGTTGCAAGACTGGATGACATTCAGAGGCAGAGCATTTGCTTTGGAGAATAGAATCTGGTAGCTAGTTTCTCCGTCAGCTGCATTGTTGTGAGATGCATCTTTGATGAATGCATTGAGTTTTATGCATTGAGTTTTATTGATATGCTGAGTATTACATGCCTATATATACAAGAACTCTAAGAATCAGACATTGAATAAGAGCAGCTCCAGTGGTCAATAAACATTTTAAGTATTTGAAAAATATAATAATAATAGTTTTGTTAAAAATAAATTATATAATTAAATTAAATATATTGAACCAATCACTTGTATATACACTTGCTGACTTGCAAACTTAGTATCCCATAGTTTCTTAAAATTTCTCATATAAGATATTATATCTGACTTCTCTCCTATTTTTCAAAATTATAATACATTTTAACTTCTCAAATACTCTCCTTTCAACCTCATGGAAGTGCTTTAAGAATATTGTACAATAAATAAGACCACTATTTGAAAATTTATTTTCCCTGATTCTATTTTGTTTTCCCGAGATATTAATGAAACTGCGGTTCTATGAATCTATGATGATACTTATTGTCATTGGTCTAACATTGTAGAGGAAGTGAGCTAGAACAGGGCACCGTTTATGTCTACAACGATACTTATTGATTACTGGTCTCTCATTGTAAAGGAAATGAGTTAAGAGACTCGAAAGAGTTTCTATTAATATATATTTTCCTTTTATAATTAAATTTTTAATACTGGAAAAAGGGATGACAGATAAAGTAGTCCCTTTGCCCCATCAACATTACATTTCAACAATCCCTTTGTATCAGTATCCATTTCTGTTTTCCACAAACTCTCCTACCTTTTTTATGACTGTAGGTCCTCGGCTGTCCTTGTTCTTTATCTCCTTCGTGACTAAGAAACTAAACTTTTGCGTTCAGGAAAAAAAAAACTTTATCTCTTATTCTATGTTCACTCATAGTTTCTCCATCCTCAACTAAAATAGAGGCGCATCAAAAATCTTTCAAAGAAACCTCTGTTTTCCAAATCCTTAAAATCCTTACAAGATCTTTAACATCGGAAACCAATCAAGATAGTAAATATTTTATTACTTTCTTCGTGTCTTTTCAAAATAACGAAGAGAAAAAAAAAATGAAAAATGCGAAGTTGGTTTGTTTCCGAACTGGAGTGTTGTTACAAGAATGGATAACATTCAAAGCATTGGCTTTGGAAGATAGAAGCTGGTAATATAATTATTTTTTCCGTTGCATGCATCTTTTATGGGAAATATTAGAATTTTGATTACTCATACCAGTTTCAACTTTCTTTGTACTTAATTTGCTGGGCCAGGATAATGAACCAGATGGCCGAAGAGAAATATGATCGTCTCTTGAACCAACTTGTCAACTCCTGCATCACTCCTCATATCCTAATGGTGTGTGCTCTTATCTTAGATTAAGGCATAGATTTAAAGTCTTATTTTTTAAGCATAGATGAAGTCTTATTTGAACTATCCGCTTTAATCTTTTTTTGTCAACAACTATCCGCTTAAATCAAATACCAAATATTCATCATTTGGACTTTATTTATGCTACATATTTTAGGTTTAAGCTTTCCGCGTTACTGTTTCCCGTTTCGTTAGCTTTGCGGTAAAAGGTGGGAAGTCGGAGCTAGGCATTAGTTCAGTTCTGTTTTGGTTCTATTTTTCTGCTCATGTTCGGTTCGCTTTGACATAACATATATATATATATATAGAGTATATTTAGTTCAGATGTTAATTTTTAGTAAATTTCGTTTTATTCTTTCGGTTCTGTTTGCAGAAAATTCGAGTTTGAGTTCAGTTTTGTTATTTCCTATCATAAATTCGTTACCGTCGGCGTTAAGTAACATAGATTCAGTTTCTGTTTGGTGAGTTTCAGTATGGTTTTGAACTTTCTGTCATTCCTAATATTATCCATTATTTATTTACATCTAGGATTCTGGTTTCATGGTTTTTTCAGGGTTTTCTATTATTCGTTATGAACAAGGCGTTTAAGTTTTATGTTTCATGAGAATTCAACGAACTTAGGAAGTTTTCGTTAAATATGGTGCATTTGTTCTCTTTGTGTTCTCTACCTTCCGCGACGTTAATATGGCTAATATGGGTCCTTCTCTTTTAATCGTAGGATTTGGCAACTCACATTTTCGACAAAGCTAACCTTGAGCCGACTCTTTGTCCTATGTACGCTAAATTGTGCTTTGATATCCATGTCAAGCTGCCTGCGTTTACAGAGCCTGAGGATACAAAGATCACATTCAAGAGAGTTTTGCTGAATCTATGTCAGCAGGTGTTCGAGGAAGCTGGGAAGCTAAGCGATGAGCTTAGAAAGAGTAACGCGCCAGATCGGAAGGAAAAGGAAATATTGTTGAAGCTCAAGACTGTAGGAAATCTTCGTTTGGTCGGGGAGCTTCTAAAGCACAAGATGGTTACAAATAAGATTGCTCACCACATTGTTCAAGTTAAGTAACAATACTCTTACCAGCTTACAATACTTGAACAGTACTTTTGCTTTGGTTTGTTTATTTAAACTTTTAGTATACAGAAGCTCTTGGGGGATGATGAGGATATATGTCCACCAGAGGAAAACGTTGAAGCTGTTTGTCTCTTTCTCAAAACTATCGGCAAAGAACTTGATGGATCAAACTTGATATCAAAACAGATCAATGATGTGCATTTCAGACGTTTACAGAATCTGTCAGATCATCCTCAGTTGGTTATGCAAACGAGATATATGATTCAGAATATCATCAACTTGCGCTCCAACCGTTGGGTTTTCATGTACCTTTAAAATGATCATTATTAATGCCTAAGCTTTATATGTTACGAACTTTGCTTTCTTCTTTTTTCTTTACATTTCCTTGTATCAAAGCAAAATTGATCAAACTTCTTTAAGCACGTGACTGTTTGAGGTTAGGAAAAAAGATTTAAAGATTGACTGGAAGAAAAGGTAAACAAAAAAAAAACAGAAAACTATGTATTACAAACATATAAATGGGGAGGAGATATATAGAACAAGAAAATGTGAGCAAATTAACTTGGAAAGCAAAAGCCGCAAGCTATATTCACAAGTCACAACACATCGTAACTCTTTTCCATCCCTGATATGAAAAATCCATTTAAGACATTTGAATATAATAATCAGTTGTTTCTATCATGTCACTAAAATGCCATAACTTTGATGATCTATTTCTTTTTCTCAAACATAGACGCTAAAAAGTTAAGTTCTCAACGATAAAAATGAGAGCTACCTAGCTCCCTTTATTATTGATATATCCTATATTAAATAATGTGAAACTGAACTGATTGTGGAGTGATGATGATAACAATTGATACCTACCAAAGGAAGTTTTCTTAACTGAAGGAGAAGATAGTCTAAAGATTCTTAGTAACAAGCACATAAGTTTAAACTAATCTTACCTAATCTTATATTTTATTTATTGTTTGGTTTGATGTTAACCAATCTTATTGTTTATATCTTTTGAAGTGAAGGTTTAAGACTTTAAGCAATCATAATTCCTTTTTTTAACAGTCTTACATTTAGCTCACCAGATGATTATTTAGTAAATTATCTTATTGTCTAGTGATTGTAGCTCAGATGATTATTTAGTAAATTATATTATTGTCTAGTGATTGTAGCTCAGATGATTATTTAACTTTGTCAAAGGAAAATAATTTGTATTAATTCTTATAGGTTCCTTGGTGAAAAATTACTATGAATGTAAATTTTTGTTTATGTGGAACCCAAAATCTATTTGAAGATTTAGTAATAAATTTTTAAAGGGACTATTTTTTGGGCCAAAACAATATTTTTGATACCATGTTATAATGAATAAAATTTTCCATTTGTTTCTTATATATTCAGGTTTTTCTAATTTTTTAGGTAGAATTTCAACACATGTTAAATGATTAGGAATTTGGTCAATAAATGCATAGAGATTCTTTACAGAAAATTAAATAATCGCCATAGAGAATAAGCAATTTAGTTGTAGGAAACGACTACGATTCCAAACCAATAGAAAACAAATTATTTAAAAATATAAAAATACGTATAAAATTTAAAAGAAATAAGTATATTTGAAGGATTCAAAAAGAAATTTCATGGTTTATATAATATTTCCATTTCTTGTATATATATATCTTTGAATTAGAAAAATTGATATGATTATTTATTTTATCAAAGTAGATTTAACTTTTGGTTATTTGTCTGGAAAAAAATTCTAGAATTATATGTGTTTGAATTAGAATAATTTAATAATGAATGATATATCAAAAAGTGATTTTTGCATAGTGTAATTGATGATAAAACATAAAAGATCATATAGTATATACACTATGATTGCAGGATTGATAAAAGAAGTTTTGGAACCGCTACAAATACTGCATCGGTTATTGAATGAGAATAGTCCATAAACTGAAAAAGGTGTGGACAGTCCCCTACAGCGGAGCATTACTGTAAACTGGTAATTACCGTGCTCTTTTCCATTGATTATTACTACAATATATACAAGAGTATACATATGTATTGAGCAAGTAATTAGGCTGCACATAAGGAATGTAAATATTACATATTTCCTATTCTATCACTGCCCCGCAGTCGCAGCATCGTGACGTATGATGTTGAGACTGGTTCGAAAGTCTGTGAAGAGTGGTGAAGGAAGACCTTTAGTGAAGATGTATGCATACTGATGAGAGGTGGAACGTGTAAGACCCGGATTGTTCCTAAAGCAATGCGTTCTCGTACAAAATGCAAGTCAATCTCCACGTGTTTTGTCCTTTGGTGTTGGACTGGATTTGTGGAAAGATAAACAGCACTTATGTTGTCGCAGTAGACCAGAGTAGCAGTTGTAAGCGGACAATGCATTTCAAGAAAAAGGTTACGGAGCCATGTTGTCTCAGCAACTGCATTAGCAACACCACGGTATTCAGCCTAGGCACTGGATCGTGAGACCGTATGTTGTCGCTTAGAGGACCAAGAGATGAGATTATTTCCATGGAAGATGCAGTAACCTGATGTCGACCGTCTTGTTGATGGGCATCCTGCCCAATCTGCATCCGAGTAGGCGATGAGAGTTGATGATTTTGACGGATACATTTGCAGGCCATGTGATAGTGTACCTTTGAGATAGCGGATAATCCGTTTAAGGGCCGTGAAGTGTACCTCTCGTGGATCATGCATGAAGAGACAGATTTGTTGGACAGCAAATGAGATGTCTGGTCGTGTAAAGGTCAGATATTGAAGAGCTCCAGCGAGAGATCGATATAAGGTGGGGTCGGCAACAAGTGGTCCATCATCGGCTGCAAGTTTGGCACGAGGGTCTGCTGGTGTTGAAGAAGGTGTGCAGTTTGACATATTTGCGCGATGCAAAATATCAGCGGCATAGTTTTGCTGAGAAAGGAAGAGACCAGAGGCATTATGCTTTATGGCTATCCCAAGGAAGTAGTGCAGCTCGCCAAGATCTGATATGGAGAATTCCTTGCTAAGCAGTGACGTGAGATGCGTTTGTAGAGTGATTGTAGAAGCTGTGAGTCCAATATCACCTACGTATAACAGCAGGTATGCACGCCCAGCGGAGACGTTATAGACAAACAAGGAAGCATCAGATTTATTTTGAGTGAAGCCTATTCGTTTTGCAAATTCACAGAAACGTAGATTCCATGCTCTGGGAGCTTGTTTAAGGCCATAAAGAGAGCGTTTGAGTAGGCAGATGTGGTCTGGTTTAGTTGGATCTTGAAAACCTGGAGGTTGATGCATGTAGACTGTCTCTTCTAGTGTGCCGTTGAGGAAGGCATTTTTGACATCAAATTGGTGTATAGGCCATTGTTTAGAGAGTGCAGTATCAAGCACTAGACGGATTGTTGCAGGTTTGACGACAGGGCTGAATGTCTCCTCACAATATACTCCAACTGCCTGTGATTTTTCATTTGCAACGAGGTGAGACTTGTAGCGTGATAACTTTCCATCCGGTCCAAATTTGTGCCTGAATAACCACATAAAACGCACAATATTAGCAGTTTTGGGCCGTGGTACTAAGTCCCACGTTCCTATTTTAACTAAAGCATCATATTCCTCATGGCACGAAGGGTTCCAGTTAGGATCCTCTAGAGCTTGACGGTAGGATTTTGGTAGAGGAGAGATGATATCAGTATGAAGAGAGATGGGTTGTTTTGGTTTGGTGTTGCCGGTTTTTCTCCTGGTATCCATAGAGTGACGAGGTTGATGAGGTGGTTGGGAAATAATAGTTGGAGCTGGGTTTGGAGTAGTATGGTTTTGCTCATTGGTTTCAGGTTGATTTGTTTCAAGGTTAGGCGGAGGAAGCGAGTGAAGAAGAGGTGACAGAGATGGAGGTGGAGGTGAGCGAGATTCAGTGTTTGGAGTTGGAGAGGTGAGGAGAGTTGAGGTGTAAGGAAACATTGTCTCATCGAATATGACATGGCGAGAAATGATGATGTTTCTTGTGGCAAGGTTAAGGCATCGGTATCCTTTGTGATTAGTTGGATAGCCAAGGAATACACATGGTGTAGATCTAGGGGCGAGTTTATGAGGGGTGATTGGGAGAAGGTTTGGGTAGCAAAGACATCCAAATACTCAGAGGTGAGTATAGATAGGTGATTTATGGAAGAGCTTTTTGTATGGGATTTCGTGATTAATAGAGGAAGAGGGAAGGATATTGAACAAGTGGGTTGCCATGTTGAGAGCTTCTACCCAATAAGAGGAAGGCATATTAGCTTGGAAAAGCAGAGATCGGACAGAGTTGTTAAGAGTACGGAGGGTGCGTTCGGCTTTACCATTTTTTTGGGATGTGTAAGGAAAAGAAAAGCAAGGAATGATCCCATGTGCGGTGAGGTAATCGAGAAAGGGACGGTTTTGGTATTCACCACCATTGTCACACTGAAGAGCTTTAATGCTGCATCCAAACTGATTCTTAACATAAGACATGAACTGTACGAAAGAGTTAAAGACGTCGGATTTACGGCGAAGAGGATATGTCCATAAGAAATGATCAAGATAAATAACATAATACTTTATTCCACTGATGCTGGGAACCGGAGAGGTCCATACATCTGAATGAATTAGTTCAAAAGGTGCAGAAACTGAAGAAGTAACTGAATCAAATGGAAGACGAGTGTGTTTCCCAAGTTGACATGCATGACAAAGAGGCATATCAACTTTAGAACAGTTTATTAAACCAGAAGAAATTAAAAGCTGTAAAGTAGTGTTTCCCAAATTCCCAAGACGTTGATGCCAGATTGTGGAAGTAGAAACGGAAGAAACTATGGCTTGTGGAGTGGAGGGTGACGATGGTGGTGATGTGATGGAGTAGAGAGGGCCGTCGCTGTTACATCGAAGAAGAGGAATCCGAGTATTGAGATCCTTAACACAAAAACCAAATGGGTCAAACTCGACAGAAACTCTATTGTCTTTAGTAAATTGACGAACAGAGATTAAATTTTTGATTATTGAGGGGCAGACCAAAACATTGTTTAGGTTAAGAGGACGAGTTTTATATGGAATTGAATTGAAACCAATAACAAAAGTAGGAATAGAGGATCCATTACCGACCAATACCGATGGAAAAGTGCTCGAGTTAAAACAGTGACGGAGACTACCTTGCTGAGATGTGAGGTGGTTTGTTGCTGCTGAATCCATGTACCAACTTACACCATGAGGATCTTGCAATGTCATTGTGTTAAACGCAGAGGCAAGACTCGCAGGGATTTGTGTTGGTTGCATTGAGTCCGTGTTTGATATCGAAGGTAGAGATGGGCGTGGTTCGGCCCCGAGGAGTCCTGCGTTGGTGGAGACATGATTTGCCATGGGAGTCTGGGAGTTCCAGTTTTGACGTGGCCATTGCTGGTTGGGTTGGGACCATGGTTGCTGCCATTGTTGAGGAGACCATGAGGAGTTGTTCCATTGCCAATGGTTGCGACCACGTCCTCGGTTGTTGTAGAAACGACCTTGACCGCGTCCTCTATTATTGTTACCGCGATAGCTGTTGTTGTTGTTATGGTCACGACGATTGGAGTTTGTGTTGTCGGAGGCGTACAAAACTTGTGGAGATGAGTGATTGAGTGTGTGAGATCCCATGGTTTTGGTGTGCTTAGCGATGCGTTGTTCTTCCATTTGAAGCATCGAGCGAGCAACAGAGAAGGAGGGGAACGGGTCTTTGTGAATGACCACATTAACAATGTTGTCATACTTCTCAGTCAAACCATTAAGCATGTGCATGACGAGAGCACGATCAGAGATTGGTGATTTGACGTTTGCGAGATTGTCTGATAAGGTCTTTAACTTCTGGCAGTAATCATGGACAGAGAGATCACCGATAGTAAGAGACCGCAACTCATTCTCAAGGTGGATTGCACGGGTTTCCTTGTTATCGCGAAACAGATTTTCGATCGTAACCCATAATTCACGTGCAGTGCAACGAGTTTTGAGGACGGTGTCAAGGAGAGATTGAGAGATAGTGACATAGATCCACATCTTGACGAGACCATAGCGTTCCTTCCAAGGAGTATCAGCCTCGTTAGCAGGGAGGGATGTGCCATTGAGATGACCGGAGACGCTGAAACTGAGACAGTAGGTCTCAAAAAGTTTCACCAAGCATCATAGTTCATTTTGGTCATGTCGAGGGTGATTGGTATGTAGGATTTGATGTGTGTGACACCAAACGCTTTGTGAGTTGTTTGAGCCATGTAAGAAGCGGGAAGAAGAGATCTGTGAGAGAGGCGGCTAGAAGAAGAAAGATAGGGAGAGAGAAAGATAGGGAGAGCTGTTGCTCGAAGAAGAAGAAGAAGAAGAAGAGAAGAAGGCGGCTAGGTTAAAAATGTGGCTCTGATACCATGTAAACTGGTAATCACCGTGCCCTCTTCCATTGATTATCATTACAATATATACAAGAGTATACGTGTGTATTGAGCAAGTAATTAGGCTGCACATAAGGAATGTAAATATTACATATTTCCTATTCTATCAATTACAAGTAGTATTGGAATCATATATGAAATCACACAGTCATGGATGACGGTTCCGATATACTAAAATGATCAAGTTTTAGATATATAGTGATGTATTTAGACATTGTTAAAAAAAAGTAATTTGGTTATTTATATCACTAAACTATATTTTTCTGGTTATTATTTAAAAAAAACTTTAAATGAATCATATTTTAAGTGGAACAATTTGAAGATAGAAGACCTATGACAAAATGATTTCTGATATTACACGAGGAAAAAATAAAAATAAAAATTATATGGTGATTGAAAAATCAATAAAAATATTTTTGAAGATATTTAAAAATAATGCATTGATCTTAAACGAAAATATAATTTACAAATAGTGACAACTGAGACGTTAAAACAGTATTATATCCGTAGTTTAAGAAGTTGTTTGTGGCAAAAATGTGGGATGGACTCTACTAAAAAACCAAAACAAAGTTGTTTATTGTGACTATTTAAGCAACTTTATTTATTCTGATTGCGGGATTCACGCACACATGACTGTCTACAATTAATTTATTTTCAAATATTTTTTTAATTAAAAAAAGAAATAATCATAATTATTTGTTAGGATAATGATGCTCTTACAATTAGTTCATAATAACTGATGTTGGTGTATACAAACAAACAACAGAAAACAAACTGTTGTGTTTCAAGAACCTAAACATAGGTTTCTCTAAAGACATTTCAAGGGGAAAAGTACTGTTAAGATGTTTTTTAAATATAAAGAAAAACTCTCAAAATGCTCGTAAATCATGATGACCCCCAAAATAGACGGACTCAGCCACAACACATTGACTTCTGTAGTACCAAGAACTGGAAACCAAGAAAGCCTTTCATAACACGTCTCATGCCTTGAAATCATATCCTCTTCTAAGTTCGAACACAAAACTAAATATTTGTCATTCTGTATAGTCTTACTAACAATGCATTTAATATATGTTTTGTAGTCGCAACTTGCAATGATGAAATGATCATACTTTTTGTGGAAACATATAAATAATTTGATCATATGATAAAAAGATAACCAGAATATCGTGGTCTGGTGGTAAAGGGCTCACAGCTGTGAGTATCACCATCGGAGTTTGATTCCTGGCCACAGCGGATTTAACATGACTTCCGTTTGTCTCCTAGAATCACACTAGATTCGTTTGGATGCGGTGCTAATTGGACTCTTAGAGTCCAGATACCTGAGTTATCGAAAAAAAAAAAAACCTGAAAGTTGAATTCTCTCCTTATTTGTACTGTTTCTCTCTCTCTCTCTCTCTTCTCTCCTCGTACTTTTCTAACCTCATTCTAATTATTTGGTTAACCATGTATATTGATTGAAATTACTCTATTTTATATCCGTTACATTTTGGATTCTCCATAACTAATAAAAATAATATCTGAATAGCAAAATTTTGAATAAGAAATCCTATGTATTTCATTTTAATTCTCAACAAATTATTCTATCCCATATTGTATTTTCTTTAAATTAATTAGTCAAACCCAATGTATGGAATATGCCCAAAGTACCATCACCTTTTATTTGTAAAGCATTAGACCAAATCTTTATGAAATGTCTATAATCTATTATAAGTAACCAATAATCTTGACTTCGTCCATTAAAGCATTCAAAATTAAAGAGGAGATTAGTACTTGAAAACTTAAAAATTCAGTAAAAATAAATTATCTGAAATTCTCATTGGTTACTGAAATAAATCCTCGTTCAAACTACATCATTTATAATTTTATTTGATTGTTTGACACAAATGAGAATAATGTTCGTAAATTAAAATCCCAACGACCTGAAACTTTGGATGCTGACATATATACTAAATAGTTTTATGTAGCGTAAACCAGACTCCATTCTTATTCAATACATGTACGAATTGTCCCATTTCATCTGTATGCGTATATCAATATGTATTTAAGGTAATCCATGTTCTCATTAAAAAAATTTACAAAACAAAATGAGGTAATTTCACACCAAAAAGTTGAGATAATTTGGTTTAAAACGGATGATTATGAGGTGTAAAATTATCAGCGCCCCATAAAATAAATCACAAATTTGTAGATGTTAATTATATATATTGATGGGTTTTGGCAGAAGAAATGATATCATCAATAGTGGGGTGAATATTACGATAACTAAATGAACCAACAAATGAAGATATATTGATGTTATTTAGATTGGAATAGCGAATAGCGACAATTTAGTATCTGTCAGGTTGGTAATGGGTTTCTTTTTATTGTTATTAGGTTCATTAAACCTCAAGCTATTGATTTAACGACACCTGATTCAAAGTACATATGTATTGGATTGATCAAACTACTTATACTCCGATATCGAAAACAAAATAACATAAATGATCAAACATCAAAATATCTTACTCTAGTCTGTAGGACCAGGATCTTGAATCCAAAATACTTGTATATGTGATCGAAAAAAAAGAAATATTTAAATATCCGATATAAAATTCCAAATAGTCAGGAGGTGTAGCTATATACCGTGATTGTACGAATTCATGTTCATGGGAAGCATACAAATGCTTGTTGGTGGTGGTGGGCGGCACACCAGATGTTTTGGACCTTTACTACGTAACTCCAACTCATATGGTTTATGTATTTAATATTTTGGATTGATAAG
>KE155601.1:139205-149920 GCA_000411075.1 Sisymbrium irio | reverse complement strand
TATATATATATATTTTTTTTTTTGGTCATCTGGTAGATTAATATTAAAAATAACCAAATTTTACAACAGCCCAAAAGAGGAAATTAAAGCCGGCGGAACATAAAGATATCCCCAGAAATAAAGCCGGAGGAAAACAGAAATTTCTCGGAAACCAAACCCACTACTAAAAAGCATACAATGATAACACTAAGACAAAACGATAACAATTAAAAACTGCAGGTAATTGGTTTTTCGTGAAACATGTGAACGAGATTTATTGTTGTCGTCCTCGGTCCACTGAACAATAACATCAACTTCTGAAAACCAAGTAATAAGACTTCATAACCCGGCAGGTAAAACCGCAATAAACGGACTACAAACAACCTCCGGATACGGCAGAACCGCACTCTTATGCGTTTATGTAACACCTAGATAGAAACCCAAAAAAAACCACCAAATCACCTCCGGATCTGAAACTTTTTTATTGGGTTCAATTTGATAAAAGTATTATGAAATTGTAAAACATCGAAAGTAATTGTAGGATCATATAACAAAACATAAATTATGATATTAATTCTGCCTAAAGGCAAAATAATTGAGGTTTTTTTTTTTTCATTTTTGCGATTGGTAGCAACTTCCTAAATCACGGACTAATTTTCCATTCCATAAATTTATAAAATTGCATTGTTTTGTGTTTTGCACACATAATTACTATTTTGCTGGTTAAAGCACATAGTACTAGTACTACTCTTAGTTGTATATATATAGTTATTTATTTTAACGTCCTCATCATATCACAATATATATATATATATTCAAAATCCTATAATTTGCATATATTGTAACGTCCAACCATCTTTTTTATAGAAAAATCAGACCATCCTGCGGTCGATAAAAAGAAAAAAAAATATATATATATATATATTAATATATATATATTAATAATGATTTTGAAAAAATTCTTACAATTTGATTTATAACGTTATATATTTAAAAGGTACAGTTTAAGAATCGGAAGATTTGTTAAATAAAGAGTTTGCAAAAAAAATTGTATATTTAAAATTTTATAAAAATATTTACTTTCAGACTCGGCAGTCGACACTATCTTTCTGCAAATTTACTTCCACATTTCTCAATTTTGTCTTTGAACTTAAAAGATTATATATACTTAAAAGTGTCGTTTGTTGGATTCTTCATTGCATTATGTCAAGAAATTTTAGAGTTCCCATGTCTCTCATCTCGAAAGTATATACAACTAAGAGTAGTACTAGTACTATGTGCTTTAACCAGCAAAATAGTAATTATGTGTGCAAAACACAAAATAATGCAATTTTATAAATTTATGAAATGGAAAATTAGTCCGTGATTTAGGAAGTTGCTACCAATCGCAAAAATGCAAAAAAAAAAACCTCAATTATTTTGCCTTTCGGCAGAATTAATATCATAATTTATGTTTTGTTATATGATCCTACAATTACTTTCGATGTTTTACAATTCCATAATACTTTTATCAAACTGAGCCCAATCAAAAACTGCTAAGCAATCATACTTCAAAGAAGAGTAATTGTTTCCTACGGTCATACACCTTTTTTCAAAACTTTAAAGTTTCCAACATTTCTTTCTCTTTCATTTAGATGTGTTATAGTACAGTGACTTATAAATTACAGGCAAAAGCTGACTTATAAACATCTATATTACAAAAGAAATAAAAAGAGAAATCCTTTTAAAGGAAAAGAAATTAGGAAATTGAAAATTTCTGGAAAAACATGAACCAGAAATAAAATTTACAAAAATAAACTAAAGTTTATTATTTTTGCATGTAATTTCCAGCAAAATGTTTGGAATTGTTTTAGCCCCAAACCCCAGAAAATTTCTGACCAACAAAACTCATAAACTTTTCAACAGCTCCTTTCTCCTTCTCCTCCGCTCCTTCCTCCACCGAGTCACCACCAACCAACTCGCCTGAACTCGAACCCAACTCACTGAGTCGACTCGGTACGACCGAGTTAACTCGTCCTGAACCTTTTCCCGAGCGTTTTCTCCGATCTTTCTTCTTCTTTTTCGCCTCCAAGCTGTCTTCGAAAGCATCAATGATCTCATGGATGAGTTTGCGATTCGGTGACGAGTCCCATCTAACCCAATAACTCGTGTAGCAGCTGAAGCAATCACATAGGAAAAGAGGAGAGTGATAAACTTCACGGTCGTCGTTGGCTTTGTTTTTCTTGAGACGAGAAATACGGTTTGGGTCGCCGGAGTTTGAGATGAGGTAAGCAAGAACTTCACGGTCCTCCGTTGAGAGAGCCGCCACGAGAGAGAGGATAGCTACAGGGAGGAGAGAAAGAAAATGGTCGTCGGGTTTTGTCGCCGGCGACGGATGAACGGTTCCTTTCCGACCAAGATTCTTCATAGCCAGAGAGACGGCGAGAGAGAGAGAGAGAGAGAGAGAAGAGAGAAAGAACAAAGAGTCTTCTTGAAGAATGAGTCTTATGAGACTTTGAATTTTCGAAAGGTTTTTCTTTATTTTTGACTTCGAATTTTTGAAAGGTCTAAGAAAGTCCATTTTGTTTCTGATTACTTATTTAAATATTATATCTTTCTAAATTATTCAAAAATTTTGCATTGAAGGAAATAAAACCTTAGTTTTTTTATCTTGTGCAGGTCTATCCAGTTTCTTACAAACAAAAATTCCACATGTAGATCAAACAAATAACTATTTTATAGTTAATTACCAGAATTTGATATGTCATTGTAATATGATAACACGAGTTTCTCTCATCAATAATAGGAGACTGACACACTATGTTTTATGTTTCTAAAATATGTATTCTTAGAAGGAAAAATTGATAAATGTTAATCTTATGGTTAGTACTTATTGTTTTGACTAAGTCTGATTATTTAACCGATTTTTTTCTTTATATATAGATTCTCAATGGTTAGAAAGAAAAAAATACTTCAAAAGTATTGCTATTGTATCCTTTACGGATTTCTTTGCACAATATTAAATTTTCCTAGGTGGTTGTTTGAATTATACGGTATTGATTGGTTATTTTCCGAGACTTTATTATAAATTTTGTTTATATTGAAGACAGGAGAAAATGAAATGTCGTGGTCATTAGGAGTTTAGGAGCATGCCTCTATGTTCGGTAAAAGAAAAAAAAAAAAACAAACAACAAATTTCGCTTTCAATTATGGAGGAAAAATCATAGCATTATGTATGTTTCTACTTTTATTCAGTGTTCAATAAAGTATCAGGCTGTTATAGGTGCTAAAATAATAGCAATCCATTCTCAAAAAAGGATTTTGTCTGTTTCTTACAACGTCACTAATATTTGATCTAATTTTTTTACAAACTATAATATCATGAATGATGGTCAAGAGAAAATCCCTTGGTCAAAATACCAATTCAGTTATCTGTGACATATGTGATACAATCGAGACAGACGGTTTAGTAATCAACTGTTCTTGGGCCATATAATCGGGACATATGTCACAGACACCTGACTTGGTATTTTGACCAAGGGATTTTCACTTGACCATCATTCACATATGTCACAGATAACAGATAACCGAATCTTAGTCTATCTAGACGGTTTAGATATGGCCCA
This sequence comes from Sisymbrium irio, assembly GCA_000411075.1. Taxonomy (NCBI): domain Eukaryota; kingdom Viridiplantae; phylum Streptophyta; class Magnoliopsida; order Brassicales; family Brassicaceae; genus Sisymbrium; species Sisymbrium irio. Next base: position 146,336 of record KE155601.1, on the reverse strand, counting down.
AGAACAGATTATTAATGGGCCTCTAAAAGCTTTGTTCATTTCAGATCGAATGCGAACAATATTGCTTAGAGTGTAGGGGCAATCTGTAATCTAACTACAATGGGCTTTAAGAAGACAGTCATTCATTTGAAATAACGTCAAAACAAAACCATTTGGAACGAAGATGTAGTGATGTCACTCTCAAAACAAAGGCCTTTTTAACAAATAACCAAAAAAGAAAGGAAAAATAATTTTAACAAAAGAAGGTAGAGAAAGATAGGAAGAAAAAAGAGGTGAGAAGGGAGAGTTTTAGTTATATATTTAGTTCTTTTTTTTTAATTTCTGCTAGACCTAATTTCACATAAATAAACTATGAAAGAAAGGCTAAAACCCTAAAAAGGTAGCAAAAAACAAAAGTTGTGAACACATACATATCTTTACATGTAAAACCAAAAGTGAAAGTTACACAAACTTACATTTTCGGAGAAAGATACATAAAGCAAACTACCATATTCAAATGACTAAAATAAATCTTTTCGTTTGTGTGCAGAAACAATGATAAAATCAATCATTCTTCAGTTTTACTAGATAGTCTAAGATTCAACAAGATCTTGAATCACGACTCTGTGTTGGTGAAAGACAATAAATTAACCAAAATAAACCTGTTATCACTTGGTCAGTTTTGTTAAATAACGTTTTGGTATCGTCGTTAGCACTAGCAAGTAGTTCTACTAACCAAACAAAATACACATTCATTTGCTAAGCTAAATCCCCAAAAATTCAATTATATACACACCAAAAAACACGAACTTAGCTTACATTAGCTCAAAACTCAAAAAGTTTGATACTTATTACACTTCTACCACACTAGTATTGAAAGCTACCGAAAGCTGACCAACCATAACCTTAAGACCTTTTGCTTCCCAAAACTCTTCTTTGCAACCCTTAAACGACGTTGTATCAACGCTACTAGTAATATTATAATTAACCATTTCGTGATTAATCGTCGAAGTTCGTTTGTAAAAACCGAACCACTTAGCTTGCATGTAACCGTTTCTCCTCCACGGTGGCACGTGTATCCCAACTTGCTTCATCGACCGTCTCATTTCGTTGCACATCATCCTTACGAGCTGTTTCAGCTCTTCCGGAGTTCCCACAAAGACACGTGGCACTTGGCTTATTATTGAGGTGTATCTCTTCGTTGGCCGTGCTATTATAAACTCCTCGGCGAGATTTGTCTCGACGATATAGCGATTGTGATCTCCTTCGCATCGAGCGTCCACGTACTCGTATTTTCCGGCGGTGCTCTTGCCGAATCTTTCCCACCTTGACTTGCAAAGACCTATAATATATGAAGATTATTGTTAATTTATTATTTTATAGTATAACATAGTACAGCTTAATTAATTTAACATTCTTCTCAAAAGTTAGGTTACGTTTGAGATTATTAATAACTTGATAAGAAATTGTACGAAACTCACTTCAAACATAAGTAGAGCCGTGGATGATTTTTTTTTTGAAAAAGGTAAAAGTGGACTGAAACTATCGAAGAAAACCCTGGATTTAACTAAAAACAGAGCAAATAAAATTTAGATTTATTTTAGTCATCTAACTATAGTAAAATCACGAAAACGTTAAATGGTAAATTAGAATTCTACATAGATATTTACTGTGAAATTTGTAATATTGTTCAGTGGTTGCTTATAAACCCTTAATTTTGTCAAAAACTTGTAAATTCATCTCTATCAATCTCCATTTCAACACGTAAACATGTAAAATTCCAAAATATATATAATGTAAATATATAGAGAGATATTACTAAATAAATATGTACCTGCATCAAAACCCTTGTTACGTAGAAAAGTCATCAATTGACGCTTAGGAGAACCATCTTGAATAATATCTCCGATGAACTTTCCGGCAACCTCCGTCGCGGCTATTATTTTCATCCGCTCTTCGCCAACCGATAAACCTTGTAAAAGGTTTTGTAACCTCTCCTTCACATCCTCGTACTCGTTGTCCGAGGAATCCAAATGTCCCTCGTCCGGATTCTTCTCCGGTAATATTTGTCCCTCTCTCTCGATAAAAGATGCGACCAAATCCGAAAGATCATCCGTGTCCTCCGGAGAGTGTTCGCTTCCGCTGCTGTTATCGCACGGCGGACGTGCACGCGCCGCCGCCACGTTGAAAGCCGACTCAGTTCTCTTGAATCTCCCACGAATCTCCACCATCTTTTTCGTTTGTCCTCTTTTATCCTCAGATGAGTCTTTTTGACTAGATACTATGATTCGGAGAATTTGGTAACGTATTATATATACACATCGTGATTTAAATTTAATCATTTAATAGAAAGAGTTAAACGGAGTAAACGACAAAATGATCAAAGATGACGACAGAGTGGTGAAATTATGGTGACAAGTCAAAAAAGTATAACTCAATTAGGTGAGAAGATTTAACGCCGTCAATGTATTGCTTATCACCTTTTATTGAACAGATTTTTCTATATGAATCATTGATTAGTATTAATTCTCAGTTTTATCACACTATAGCGTCTAGATTCATTTTTTCGTATTTAAAAAAAACTCTTAAATGTTACGCGTGAAAATGAAATATTACTGTATTTTATAAAATTATTTTTGATTAATTTTTACATATGGACAAGGTTAAAAAAATTCTTCAGATACGACAAAAAGGAGAGTTATGTTTGGATTTGCTCATTTTACTTTTTGTTTACCAATGTCCACGTCATATAATTATCGGCTATCATGTGATGACGTGGGATAAGACTGGCGTGTTTAGTCTAACGTGCCGGCGCGTGAATACACGTGCCAGACAACAAGTGAGTCAAGGTTAACATGTGATAGTCACGTGACAAGATGTGGTTATTACAATTCCTACTTGAGAAGATTTCAGTTTGGATCTTCCTTTGGTACTTCTTTTTTTATCTCTTCCGACGCGGAAATTAGAAGCAGTCTCAAAAAAAATAAAACCCAAATTAACGTCCAGATTCATATTTAAGAAAAGTGTCTAAGTTCAACGTATCTGATGTGCCTCTCTCTTTTTATTATTAGCTTCTATATATGTTTTCTCTATTTTAAGCTGTTTTTATTTTATTTTAACAAAACCTTTTAAGCTGTTCACACAAACAATCGTTGGAATTATTAATAGCATCACTTTATTTAAGGCGTGAAGTACATGATACCACCACTATCTTTGTACTTTAAGTCGTATTGTCATGATATCATGTGAACTTATTGTAATCGCATACTATTCAAATCTTTGTACTTTAATTGAATTTTCATGTCTTATTGTTACCGAATACAATTAAAAAAAAATGTACCAAGATATATATATAGTTCCCTTGTCGTCTTGCTGATCAAATTTTCACAAGTATTGAAATTTAATAATCAAAATTTCAATCTATATAGTAGATTTTAGAAAGGCCGAAGCAGGTCCATGAACAATTGAAAGCTAATTATCCGTTTGTGGATCTATTTTTTTCAAAATTAAACAACTTGGGCCATAATTCAAAGCCCATTAGAGTCCAAGACCTCTTCTCCTTGCTAATACGTCATCGTTTTAATGTACTGAACTTTCCAGAAAAAGCATTTACGGGAATTAAAAACTCGTTTAAAATTTAACAATATACAAATACAAATGAACCACTGATGCTACTACATAAGTAGGATAGTAGATACAACCTCAAACCTATTGTATCAAATGAGAAGACTTGAAGAAAAAAAAATACTTCTAATTTTCGACAACCTTCAAGAGGATTTACAATGCCAGAAAACAAATCTTATCCAATTTCAAATTATTTGTATCTAGTACCTGAATAGAGAGAGAAAAAGGATATTCCAAAGTAACAGAACCTGTTCTTGAAGAATCTCAAGTAAACTTTTGGAAGTGGAAACTATGAGTGACCGATCATTTGTCCTAATCTCGTGAATAGAGCTTGTTGTTCCTCGAAGGAAAGGTTCGTTAATATCTACAATGAAAAACATCACATGATTGATTGATTTAGTTGCAAAAGTGAAATAGATAACAAAGTCGAGCTGTAAATAGATAAGTTCATTACCTGATCCAGGATTTTGTCAACTGAAACGCTTTGGGAGACTATGAATGACTGGAGATATATGTAAGCAAATACTGCCATTACCATCTGTGACAATAGAGAAAGATCAAGTCTGGTTATATATGCTCTCAAAGATGGGAGATATAAAAACTAAGAATAGGAATACTTTTTCATCAAGTACACTACCATTTTACGCCTTGTTTGGTTTTGCGTTTCTTTTTACATTTTAGTTTGTATATTCTTTTCCAAAAGAACACATAATCAATCTTTAAGCAACTTCGGAGTTTAGGGACTCTAACTATCTCCTGGTTCTCAATATCCGCTAGTACTTGGTTGATCAGTTAATTGTTCTTGATGGACAGTTTAATAGAAGAAGAGTATATGGTTGTTGCGGTTTCTGAAATTCTCTTCTGTGTTGTTCTTAACAAACTCAGTTCTGCTATCATAAACTTATGAAGAGATACTAGTTTCATTATGGTTACCTGGCAGTCCATTCTATCCGTGATTCCACCATGGCCTGGAATACTATCACCAAAGTCCTGCGATTACGGTTCAAAGGTTTTGTGAGGGGGTTAGGTATGTATCATAACTGAAGTTTAGCTCAAAGTTGGGGGCTGTTGATAATAGACCTTGATTTTGAATGCTCTTTTAAACCCGCTAGCGAAAAACCCTCCGAAAGGTGCTATGATTGATGCGAACAAACCGAGGCATAAAGCATGCCACTGAACAGGGAGGACCTCCATTTCCTTCCAAGGAAACTGCAAAAGTGTAGCAACAAAGTTGAGAAAGCTTATGCCAAACTGCTAAGTGTAATACTAGTATCGTTTCTTTTGCTAGTTATCCATAGCTACTCTGTCTTATTGATCATCATCAAAGATACACCAGGGATAAGCTACTTTTAAGCAATGTAACATGGTACTAAAGCTTACCCATCCTGGAATCCACGCAGGTAAAGTAAAAGGTTCAGGTTTGAACAACGGATCAGCATCACAGTGTAGCCAGCCAGTGGACAAATCCTGCAGAATGATTCACAGATTTATTATAAGCTCCCTCAAAGATCCGGGTACAAGACCAGCGTCATTTTCTTTTCCTTAATGACTAACCTGACGTGGGCACGTCAACCATGGGAAACGACCCAAAATGTTTGCGAGCTGAAACATTGCGAATACAGAACATTTTCAGGTAGAGGGTAGGTGAAGATACAATGAAATGGTGTAGGCATTTTAATGTGTTGAATGATCCTAGAGGTAACATATACTCACAATAAATGCTGAGATGATAGTTGTCACAGAGGCTCCGATGAATCCCTCCCATGTTTTCTTTGGAGATAGCTTTATCAACGGCGTTCTTCCAAAGAAGAAACCGAAAATGTAAGCAAAGATGTCGTTGATTATAATTAAAGAAGCTGGAAGAAGAAACCTGCAGTTGAAGCCACCAAAAGGAGAAAACATATCTGAGCAATCCATAAGACAATTACATTTCGACAAGGAACAAAAGTAAAATAGACTGGGGCCAAAACGTGGCAAGTGTACGAAGCAAAGTGGTCAAGATTTCTTAAGCATAGTCTCATCCTATTTTGGCGATAAATAGAGAATTTCTTTATATATAAACGAAATTCATATGCTGAAGTTCATAAAAATGTACCAGAAGATTCCTTCGAAGATGTTGGCAACAGTGAACGAAGACTGAGTAAACACGACTATCAAAATCATGTGGGTCCATGCATATTGACCAAACTGGTACTTGTACATCTTCTTTTTTAATGTCAGAATGAACCACATGAAACCTGCAAGTTATTACATTAAAGCAGACTCCTTAAGCATCAAATGTAAGCTGAAATCAAACATAAGCCAGGGCTCATAACCCCATTTTCACCCGTGATGAAATATCCAAAATTCCACAAAAAGACAAGAAAGCAAGACTAACCTATAATATACAAGAAGTAACAGATAGCCATATGGTATTTGATAAGGCCAGTGACTAGCCGGTATAAGAACTGGTCTGCAGTAACAGTATTAGCTAACCGTTGACTAAGGATCCGACCATACACGAAAAGCATAGCAGTGAAAAAGAAGTGCCTGCAGGAAAACCAAACGAAACAGCAAAAACGACTTAACGAACATTCCAAGTCGCCTGAGCTGTTGAATAGTCTACTAACAAAAGGATAAAAAAAAAATCTGTTGACTTTTACCAATTCAGCTGTTTGATTCCAGGAAGACATTTATCCTCAGGTGCTTTCCTCAGCAGATTAAACAACTCTTTAGCCATAAAAATTTGGATAACAAGCACCATAGCTGTGATATAAAGATGTCCCATGTAGACAACCATAACAAACCCTCCAATCATCCATAAAGTAGAGTAAGTCCGAACCATAAAAGACTTGTACTTATTCCGATCATTAACAAGCAGAGGACTTGCATTCACTTTATCCCCATCCAAAACAGCCTTCACACACAAAAACACATCCAAACCAAACCAAAAGCAACTCACTTTCTGACATAAACCATTACTAATAATCATAAAAAGAATGAAACTTTTATAAGAACAAACCTCACTAGGACGTGGTTTTCGATTCCTAATCTTATGTAACGGCGTAGAAGGTGAGCTAGTAACATTCTCCTCTTCCATTTGCTTATAAAGTTACAGACTTTCTTTCACCCAATTGAATCAAGAAGAGAACACCTGTGTCAAAAACAACTTAAAACCAATAAAAAAGCTTAGATTTTTCTGTTCACTAAACATTCTTATTAATGGAAGTCAAACATCTCAGATTCCACCTAATCTAAACAATCATTGAATTAACACTACTACTAATGGTCTCTCCCTCCACCCACGAGTCAAGAGAGATTCGTCTCTCATTGATAAAACATGACTGGAATCAGAAGAACACACTTCAAAGTGAATAAAGAGAAAAAGTTTTCATTTTTATTGTGGATACCTCTTTGGGGAGAGAGATGATGAATCCGAGGAATAGAGCGAAGATCGGAGAAGAAGACAGCGACGAGAACGAGGAGATTTTGGAGAAGAGACGGGAAGAGGTAAAAGGGAATAATAATGTATTGTGGAGAGGAAAAAGC
>KE155601.1:104873-134291 GCA_000411075.1 Sisymbrium irio | reverse complement strand
GTTAATCTTATATAATTAAGAATATTATCTTTTAATTGTGCTCTAAAATAGTGTCACATGTCTATTTTTTTCTCTAAAAACTAATTTTCTCTTATCGAGTATGCGTAGGAGAGTTTTAAATTAAAAACTTAAAAATAGATATAAGCTCACAAACCCATTTGAAGAAAAAAAAGGTTAAAATTGAAATAACTTTGTTTGGTTTTTGAATTTAGATAGTTTGGTTTTGAACATAACAAAAAACACAATCCGTGCAACGCACGAACCCGACCCTAGTTTATCAATATTAAAAGGATTTTAATGTTTTTTCTTTAAAATGAATTATTTTGGATTTGATTTGGGTGATGGCACAACAACATCATATTATAAACCATGATATTAAGTGTATTTCTTTTGAAAGGATTTAATTTAAGAAAATATATTCAAATGAAAATATAGATAGAAAGTTTACTGACCCATTACTTCTTAAAAAATCAACTTTGTGCTGTTAATAAATTTAAGAGTGAACAATTAGTTTTTTGGTATTGATAATCTAAAATTAAAAAAAAAATAGGAAAGAGAATAAAAAGTGTATATCAAACATATCTTCACTTTTAGAAAAAATTACAAAAAATTGTCATTATCGGAATCACTGTTCATCTGATAACCAATTACTCTATTTAGTTTTATGTTAACTCGAAGATCAACTAATTATTAACATGTTATAGTATAATATTTAAATAACATTTATATTATGTGTTGTCAAATACTACATAATATATTATTAAAATGTTAAATTTATTACACGTTAATACATAATACATTGTTAACACTGTAAATATTATTATACGCTGATATATTATATATTATAAGCACATTAACATTATTATACACTAATACATAATACATTATTTGCATGCTAAGATTATTATACATTAATAACATAAATATCATAAATATACAAATATATGCTAATATATAATACATTATTTACATGCTAAGATAGCCTATTTAGTCTGTTATTGTTTAATCTGTTATACTTTTGTTTTTCTTGAGAATGAATTTGTATCCAATATTTGGATATTACAAAATAAACAGAGAAAGATCCAAATGATCTCAGAATTGCTGGGCACATGGGAAGACGCATGGCCTTACCTGTCTTGGGCCTGTTTAATTCTATAGATTGTCTCCTTAATATTATAATTTATCATTTTAATAAAATAGTTCATTTAATTTAAATTATCTGAATTGACAAAAGAAAAATAAATAAATATTCTGACAGAGTATGTATATAAGTTATACGTACTCTTATTTTACTATAAATGATTTTCTGTTATAATTCATTTCATTTTACAATTCTCTTTCAAGGAAGATGATTTACAAAAATAAATAAAAAAACACTTATATCTTGTTCTAAATTATGCCATGCAATATCGTTTTGTATTTGAAAATATATATATATATATATTTTTTTTTATTTTTTTTTTGGATATATACTGTGATTTTTTTGTACAAAAATTGTAGAATATATAGTCATAAATTGTTTTAATAAAAATGATATAAGACTTTTTAATTGATATAAACTACCTAAAAATTAATAGGATGATACTAAAATTAAAATTTTAACGTAATCATAATTTTTTTTTGTAAAAAATACAATTAGTTGACATTGCTTTTATTTAATTATTGTTTATGTAAGTGTTTTTATATAGTTACATAATATCTTTTATATATATAGCATTGCCCAAAACTAAATATAGCATAAATCTAATTTGGTAAATTATCATACAACATTTATACACGGAATAAGTATATTTTAGATTAACAATAATTCTAAAACATTTAATTACATTTTTATTTAATATATGAATAATACATAATCACAATAACATTTATGGGTAGCCATTAAGGTGGTTGTTTTTTATGACTTTCTCAACTAACCTTGACTATCATTTATGATTTTATGTTTTCAAATGACTTTTCAAGTGGTATTATCGCGATATACATCATTTTGTAGTTCAAGTTACAGATTGATAAAATTTCAGTCTTCAAACTTCATTTTGATCACACACAAACAAATATTATTTCGATCGTACGCAAACACTCAAACTCGATCGAAACCCTTCTAGATTGGATTGGAAATTTTCCTATAGTACAAAATATAACATCTCAATCGCTTCTACCATTAAATATATGTCTTCTTATTATGTTCATGGGCTGTCTTATTCATTTCCGACGGTTGCAACGTTAATCAGAAAATTCGAAAGTCATGATATACTAGCTTTATAATACCACATAAGTGTTCCCCGTATTTTCAATAATAGGTCCCTATTATGAATGACTTCTTGATAAGTTCATATCACCCATCATTTAACTATTTCAACTCAAACATATTTAATTCTCGAGTTTTCTCCTCTAAAATTGCATATCACCCATCATTTAACTATTTCAACTCAAACATATTTAATTCTCGAGTTTTCTCCTCTAAAAACAATGTTTTCAAAACCGGACCGGTGACTGAACCGGGAAAAAAATTGGGTCATAGGTTAATTTGGTTCAACCGGGTTTAACCAGGTTCAACTGAATTTGATAATATTTTATAAATAATAAATATAATTATGTCTTCTGTTTTGAAAATTTGTAGTGTGAGTTAGAGAGAGAGTTAGAAGTAGAAGAGGGATGAAAGTCAATTACGACTGTAAATTGTTCGTTTAACAAATCCTAGTAATGTTACTAATAATAATTTAGTTGCCTTTTTTTATATTTTTTCTGAACCCGATTTTAATCCGGTCCGCTGATTCACTGGTTTTTGGGTTTTTGGCGGGTCGATATGATTTTTTAGCCGGTTCAACTTTCTTAAGTTTTGATACTAACCCAACCTAGATATGTGTCCGGTTTGCGGGTTAACATGGTCCGACCACCGGTCCGGTCCGAGTTTAAAAACACTGTCTAAAAAATAAGTATATTTTAATAATATAAATAGTCAAATCAATTATTTTTACATTTTTTTATATACTAGAAATCAAAATATTACCCAAAATCTCGTCAAATGTTTACTATCTTTCTCTATCCAAATTTTTTTAGGTCTAACAATCTTTCCAGAATCCGAACATGCTTTCTAGATCTGAATTACAATCATTTCACATCACTACATTTGGAATTTGCAGGATTAAATTTCTGAAATTTGAGTTAAAAGGAAAGAGTATCTTGTTAAGAAGTTTTTTTAAAAAGGGGCGGAAAAGGAAAGAGAAATTTTTTTTGTATAAAATGACACATCATCGTAAACACAAATAAATATAATAATAATAACTCTTCAACGCATGTATCGAAATCGAATCCGATTCAGTAAAACTTCCTCGCCGGAAGGAAACTCGACGGCGTTTCCCGGTGTCAGAACCAGTCAATAATCAAAACTTGCCAAGAGTCTCCGGCGATGGAAGTTTCAGGTGATTCGATCCTTCTTAGTCTCTTAGATTTTCAAAACGTCTACGTCGTTGCCATATGTTTATCTCGAATGTTGTGGTCTGTAACTAACAAGTGGACTTTGAATGTGTTCGTTAAGTTACCAAACATCTCTTGTGTTTTTTATTGTTGTTGACATATATATATGCTCAGTTTGAGCTTCAAGTAGTGTAAGATTTTTAATGGAACAATGCTCTGGTCTCTCTATATTAGCATTAAATCTGTTTGCTATAAGATACTAAAATTTGGTTAAGACATTAGTAGTAAGTATGAATAAGGTCCTGTACTCAATATTTGATAACTTTATGGTTGTAGAATGTTCGTCGTTAATAGCTAAAATATATTCAACATGGAAGCTTTCGATGAGAGAACTAGCTCCATTTGATATTGTAATTTGCTTTTATTGTTTTCAACTCTTGTAGTTCCAATCTTTTTGGAGTTAAAAAGAAGTGTATATTAGATTCACTGCTTTTGTCAAAATCTTCTTAATCTACATTGCTTTACTTCTCTGATAAAATTGTATCAAAGAGCATCACATTTCATGTTGATGTTTCTTATATCTTTTGTCTTTTATAAGTTTGCATCTAAATTAGTTAACGTTATCAAACTTATTGTTGTGTGATTTGCTATCTTGTTTTTTGTTGGTAAAATTAAAATGTGATTTGCTATCTTTATAGCAGAAAGAAGAACTCTTGCCCCCAAAAATCCTACATTTTCTCACCAATAAATCTATAATCCTTTTTTGTACATTTAAATTGTCAAATGCCAAATAAGATCCAAATTTTTATACAAATGAACAAAGTTGGATCTTATTTACAGCTTAAAAAAAAAAGAAAAAAAATGCTTACCAACAACAGGTGATGATTTTCTACAATGAGATTGAATGTTATACTCTATATATATTAATGTATATTGTGACAGACATGCATCCAAGTTATATAACTTGATGTGCTTTCATGTTCTTTTGAGTTATATAATAATATTTTTTGAAAATAATCGAGAAACGCGTTTTGTAGGTCTGTGACGGCTAATTATTTTTTCAGAGAGAATCTTTGGGGACATGTATCCAAGCTAATAGAGTAAAGTCGGTGACGGTGGCTCCATCTATGGCCGCGTAATTAAAGGTCAGTCTCTTGTCTCCTCTGTATATTTCCTCGACGTGCCAAATTGTCATTAATCAAAACAAAACAAATCATAAACAAATTACAAAGAGATGCGACTTCTGAAAATTTCTGACTGTTTTTATAAAGAAGCACATGGAGATCTTAAATATATCACACAATAAGTGAGTTTGGTCTCTCTTTGTCCCATGTGCTATTATCTCTCTTTTTCTCTCCCTCTCAAAATTTTTCATGTTTTGAAGTTTTGAAACTTTTTGAAACAAAAAGAAAAATGTTCTTGCTTCCTTCTCTTCGTCTCTTCTTCTTTCTCTTCCTCTTGTTCTCCGTTTCCTTCTTGCATGTTAGAGCTGCAGACGATGATGACGATGAAGATGATACTAGTGGAATGAATGGTGACAATATCAAAGTCGACCCTAGTCTCAAGTTTGAAAACCCGAGTCTTCGTCAAGCCTACATTGCTCTTCAATCATGGAAACAAGCTATTTTCTCTGACCCTTTTAACTTCACAGCTAATTGGAATGGCTCAGATGTTTGCTCCTACAATGGTATCTACTGTGCTCCTTCTCCTTCTCGTCCCAAAACTCGAGTTGTTGCAGGCATTGATCTTAACCATGCCGATATGGCTGGTTATTTACCTCCTGAGCTCGGTCTTCTCACTGATCTCGCTCTCTTCCATCTCAACTCAAACCGGTTCTGTGGACGAGTGCCTTCCACGTTCAAAAACATGAAGCTTCTCTTCGAGCTTGATTTGAGTAACAACCGTTTTGTTGGAAAGTTCCCTAAGGTTGTCTTGTCCTTGCCTTCCCTCAAGTTCTTGGATCTTCGTTACAACGAGTTTGAAGGTGTTATCCCTTCCAAGCTTTTTGATAAAGAGCTTGACGCTATATTCTTGAACCATAACCGGTTTCGGTTTGGTATACCGGAAAACATGGGAAACTCTCCGGTTTCCGCTTTAGTTCTTGCGGATAACGATCTTGGAGGTTGCATACCGGGAAGTATCGGTGAAATGGGGAAAACACTTAACGAGATCATCCTCTCTAACGATAACTTAACCGGTTGTTTACCACCTCAGATCGGAAATCTCAAGAATGTGACCGTTTTCGACGTCAGTTTCAACCGTTTGAGCGGTCCGTTACCGTCAAGCGTTGGAAACATGAAGAGCTTGGAGCAGCTTAACGTTGCTAACAATAGATTCACAGGTGTCATTCCAAGCAGCATTTGCCAACTCTCTAACCTTGAGAACTTCACTTACTCTTCCAACTTCTTCACTGGTGATGCCCCGAGATGTGCGGCTCTTTCTGGAGACAATGTTGCGGTTAATGGTTCTATGAATTGTATCGCCGGTAAAGAACGTCAAAGATCGTCTCGAGAGTGTTCTTCTCCAGCTTCACGTCCTGTTGATTGTAGCAAATTTGGATGCAACAATATGTTCTCTCCTCCACCACCGTCTTTTAGAATGTCACCCACCGTTCGAGTACTTCCTCCACCACCTCCGTCTTCCAAGATGTCGCCTACTTTTAGAGCCACTCCACCACCGCCTCCTTCTTCAAAGATGTCTCCTACTTTTAGAGCAACTCCTCCACCGCCTCCTTCTTTTAAGATGTCGCCTTCTGTCAAGGCTTACCCTCCTCCCCCACCTAAATATGAGCCATCTCCACCTCCTCCTCCTTCATTCAAAATGTCACCTACCGTTAGAGCATACCCTCCACCACCACCACCATCACCTCCGCCACCATCTCCTCCTCCGCCATATGTTTACTCATCTCCACCACCACCACCACCATCACCTCCGCCACCATCTCCTCCTCCGCCATACGTTTACTCATCTCCACCACCACCACCACCATCACCTCCACCACCATCTCCTTCTCCGCCATATGTTTACTCATCTCCACCACCTCCTCCACCATCTCCAACCTACGTCTACTCATCTCCACCACCTCCTCCGCCATGTCCAACCGTCTACTCATCTCCACCACCATCACCTGTAGAATACTATCCACCCACAACGCAAAGTCCACCACCACCACCACCACCACAATATGAGCAAACTCCTTCACCAAGTGAACACTATCCATCACCTTCACCACCTTACTACCAATACACGTCTCCGCCACCACCACCACCAGTTTACTATCCACCGGTAACGACAAGTCCTCCCCCTCCACCACCGGTATACTATACACCGGTTACACAAAGTCCACCACCTCCACCACCTGTTTACTATACGCCGGTAACACAAAGCCCTCCACCTCCACCACCAATGTACTATCCCCCTGTAACACAAAGCCCTCCACCTCCACCACCACCGGTGTACTATCCGCCTGTAGCAAGCCCTCCACCACCACCAGTTTACTATTCACCCGTTACACAAAGTCCACCACCACCACCACCGGTATATTATCCTCCGGTTACACAAAGTCCTCCACCGCCACCACCAGTTTACTATCCACCGGCAACACAAAGTCCTCCACCTCCACCACCGGTTGAGTACCATCCACCACCAACCCCAAACCACTCTTCACCACCACCACCACCAAAGGGATGCAATGACGGTCCAAGTAACGACCATCACTACCAAACACCAACACCACCTTCTCCACCACCTCCATTCTACGACACACCTCTTCCGCCAATCCACGGTGTCTCTTATGCGTCTCCTCCTCCACCATCAATCCCATATTACTAAGTGTAAAACAATGCATTAACTAGTGGTTAACGTGGACACTAGTCACAATTGATCAAATTCTTTTGGCTTCCAACGCATTTGTGTGTTTTGGTTGATAAGAGACATTCGAGTTATTCTTTTTCCCCCTGAATATTTTGTTCTTTTATTTCTTGATTAAACAGAAAATGAAGTATATAGTTTCAGTTATTTTATATTTGGTTACCCATCATATATGTATTTTCTTCGATAAATGTTCAGTATAAATATACATTCCTTTCACAAAAGCCTCTTCTTTCTTAAGAAGTTTTACAGTATGGTCTAAAGAATTGAAAATATTCGGAACTATAAGGGGAAATGTAACTGAAACAAAAGCAACTCTTCCTTTTTACCTTTTGAGTCTTGGCCCAAAGGCAACAACAAACTTTAACTTGTATCCGCAAAATAAATGAAAGTTAATTGGTGCAATTTATGACCGTTATCTCATATCTAATGCTTCAGAATAATAATGCACGTAAAAACTCTACAATATAATTACGAGAATATATAGTGAAGAGGAAATTCCATAAAAACTTGAGCAATATCTTTTATTCATGCTCATTTCATCAAAAACTAAATAAGTTTTTCTAGTCTGCAAATAAAGTTGAATGTAAGATAAAAAAAGAAAGGAATATATATGATCAAAAGAGCTTTGGTCTACATATATTTAGATTGAAGAGAATGTTGAATTCGGTGGATCATTGCCAATTCTTGCGGATGTCGAAGGTGTAGTTGATCTCCAAGTAGCACTTATTATCGTCATCAACGAACTGAAATATATACAATAAACTAAATAAGTAACTTGAACCTTAATTTCACCAACAAAGCGAATCGTAGTTGCATTTGATGAAGTCCTCAAGCTCATCAACTTTAATGAAAGATAACTAATAGGATCCCATATTAATTACTTTAAACAAATTATGAGCTCCCATATTAATTTCACCCCTTTTTTGCCATATATATGAAATGATGTACCTTAGTTCTTGCGGAATAGGATCCTCTAGCGAACATGCCAGACGGGGTCGTTTCTTCAGGCATCACATGTTGGTAAGGCTCAGCTTGAGGACTAAACGTCCCAAGCATTGCTTTCGTACTATCCACTGCCCCAACAAGAAAAACACCAAATATGAATAGAGAACATGTTGGAAAATATATCGAGCAATAATCAACGAAGAAACGAATAAAAAAAATAAAAATTACCCTTGACACCAGTTTTCCAGACGGTATTGTTATAGCGAAGGCCCGAGACGATATTGTTCGTGACACGGAAGTTGAAGACAAGAGTGTACTTTGACCCTTCCTTTATGGTGAACCAAGGACCTTTCGGGTTGGGTAATCCATCATCAGGTATCGTCAATACCATCTCCTCTCTGTCTGGAGACCTAACTGTCAAGTCTAGTATCTTTACTACCGGATCCGGTGTCTCTGCATTTCATTTTTTTGGTTAATTTTATGTTCACATAACAATCTATGTGTTTTCCTCTAAACACCATTGAATATATCTTACATTAAGGATAGTTCAAAATCAGTAGTTATGGATGTTTTATGCCCCATTTTTAGTTTTAACCGTGACTAGGGTAAGTCAAAATTTGATTTAGCTTACATGAATAAATCTTCCCTCCCGTACATTACCATTATACTTTACTTGAATCAGAACAAGTGGGATCGAGATTAATCATTACTGCTAGTTTTGATTTATAAGACCTAAACGGATTTTGATTTGGTTAATTTACCTCCAACATCTTCTAAATCCACGACGCCGATAAGCTGCTCCTTCCATCTCCTCAAGCTTTCATCATCCTAGATATATATAGATCAAATTTTCACCAAAAACAAAAAAACATTTGAAAAAAAATCCATCAATAATAGCCTTAATAAAAGTTCGATTAAATGTACCATGTTCATAGATGAATATGCCATGATACTGACATTTTTAATTAATATAACCAAAACGTAATCGGTAATCCCATTATTATCTATAAATATGTATAGCTTAAATATTTTCATATTAATAATTTGAAAAAATAAAAGACCTTGTCTTTCTCGAGCTGTTCTTTGAGAGCGATCATGGGACCGAGTTGGGGCTTCTTCTCCTCGTCATCATCATCATCTTCTGTCGGAGACAAAGAGCTTTCACTGTTCTTTCTGCTTAGCCCAATTTCTTTTTCTGATGTCTCTCCTGATGCTTCTCCTCCCATCTTCTCATCTTCCAAGCCCATTACTGATTCCTCCAACCAAAACAAAACAAATAAAGTCTTTTTGTTGATCTAATAAGATATTAGATAATGCCAACCCTTGGATTCTAGTAAATTGCGAATATAGCTGTAGAGGGAGAGAGAGAGAGGGAAAGGGAGAGTTTTGGTTTTTTTTGTTGAGGAAATGTTTATATTTAGAGCTTGAAGAAACGGTCATGTGGTGATCCTATTATTTTGTAAATCTCACTCTGAAAATCAAAATTTGCTAAATATGTAGGAGTTCTACAATGCACGTATAGTTGTTGTATCATGGTTACACGTTTTGAGGACGGTCTAATGCATGTTGGCTTGCAAGTGGAGAAATAGTTTAAACTCGTTGGAATAAAATTTCGCCTAATAGAAGACAAGTGCTAGTAGTAAAAATTATTGGGCTATTTTATCAGAGTTTCATTGGCCCAAATGTAAGCACAATAGCATTTTCAGGTTTGCAGCTTCCCAATATGAGTGAAGATACCAATTACCAATCAGCAATATGCCTCTGAATCCGAATAATTACAAAGGTTAACACAAACTATTGAATTAGATATTATGACCTGCGTCATATCTCTAAATCTACTATCAGTTAAAAAGGTTATTATTTTGATGGTCATTCAAATAATTTGTAATTAAAATAAAAATAAAAACAAAAATTGAGACAATTTGCTTTATGACGTCGTCAGTCTAGAACGAAAAAATCGAAATCATATCATCAACATTTGTGCATGTGCATGCATGATGTGTTTTTCTAAGAGTCTATTATCTACTGTAAAGTTGCAATTTTAATCAAACGAAAACGAAATACTTTTCTATAGGGACCATTTTAGCTGCCAAATTTGATGTGAATGAAGCAAACTATGATCTTACTTTAGACAGGAATTTATAATTAAAAACAAAGAAAGATAGAAATCCCTTTCCAGAAGGATTTATACATATATTGTATTTTTAGTATCTAACATCATCTCAAATTTTTAAATATATAATTTTATTAACTAAGCACAAAAATCCCAATAGCAATTAATCGAACGTCAAGTTCATTTCATAAATGGTTTCTAATTATAACCTTTCAATATTCTTTTTCAACTCAATTAGTAAGTAGATTGCTCTTCATAGATCTTAGAATTGTTCATATTTAATATTTACCATATCGTAACATTTTCACTAAAAAAAAAAACAAAGACCACCACGATGGCATTGAACGTTCGACTGTCATTTTGTGTGTGAAAAAAAAAATGATACTAAACTCTGTAGACAAAAAAAAAGCTTGTTGAATATAATTTGAATGTCTTTAATTTATATTTTTATTTCCTATATTATGTTCAAAGGTTTTGGATATAAGTGCAACTCTAACGGTTAAACATTTAAAAATGGAGTTATTAGAAAGTTATATTATTATTTTAATATTTTTAATAATTTACTTAAAATTAAAAAATTTGAACTAATAGAAACAAAACACCTCATTATAAATTCTAAACTCTATTTTCTAAAACTTCTTTGTTTAGAGGCGTTTTAATTTCTCTCTCTCCATTTTTTTTCTAGTAAAAAATTAATTAGAATTTTACCTAAAACTTATCGTTAAAGGTGGTTTAAACTTATCTTTTGACATCATCCTCTTTTTTTTTTTTTTACAGTAATTGAATAATAAAACGGATTATCCAGATTAAACTATTAAATTAAATATAGATTTTGGAAACAATAAACTATTTTCCTAACTTATCGACAATATTAAAGAATCACATCAACCACAATCACACCGTTTCTTTGAACCATAAAGTATTCCTGCAAAACATAATCAGTTTACATGTTCTTTTTCTTTGTCAGGATCATCAATTTACATCTTACTAATATATTACGACACAATCCTTATATTAAAAATAGATGTATAATCAGTTTAGCATCAAACAAACGAAAGATAATATATCAGATTCTATCAAGCAAGAAAATCAAAATAAAATATAGATTCTTGGGTTAAGCTGTGGTGGCCAACTATTTGGTGACGAAGAGATTCTATTCAGGTGGGGGCCAACGGGAACTAATTATGGTACCAATCTTAACATGTGGTCGACCAATGAATAATTGACAGAAGATAGATTTTTGACCGCCGATGTAAATTGGTGTTTTAAAATGAACGGCGAAGAAAACATAACAATTTTTAGGAGACAATTATTTTTTTGACAAGGAAATAGTGAAAAGCCAATTATACTTAAGATTATACTTAATATTGTCCGACTTTAGGATTACAAATGTTCAAGGCATGCCCGCATGGGGTCATCTAACATAATTCCGATGCCAAAAGTGAATTATTTCGAACTTTCTTTTTTAGATCTGAAATAAATAATAAAGAAATCATTATTTAAATCTAATTCGTAAGAGTAATATAGATACTACCTTTTTGTGATTAAACAAAACACGAAATGTGTGCTTATATGTGAAATTTAGTGATTTACTGATCATAATATTATCTTGATGTAGAATTATTTTCTAAGCAAAAATTTTAGACAAATCTATTATTAATTAGCTTAGTGTATCATCAAACTATATAACTGGGTACAAAACATATGGAAATATTTACGCCCTAAAACACTTCTGGACAAAGTTTTCTTCTCTTTTATAGTGACCAAATAGATGTTTAGTATTAATATTTGATACATGATGTCGGCTACTTCAAAAAAAAAAAAAAGATCTACTACTATTTTAAAAAGGAAGGTTTACTAATAAAAAAAAAATCTAGTATATACTATAGAAAAAATATTTGGATTAAAATTAATTTTCTAAACCTCAAGTCAAAATTATTAAGTATTATAATTATATAATTTTGTTTTGTTACTTTGTGTGAAAATGATATAAATCCTTTTTAACCATAAAAAATATTTTCGTTATATAATGCATTGAATAAATCTTACATTTTCAGAACAATCAATACTTAATTATATGAATATTTCTATCTATAAAATCTACAAAGAAATAATTTGAAATGCAATATAGCAGGTTCGATAGCAGGTTACACACTTTAAATAAGAAAAAAGGACATCCAGTTTACAGGTTTATTTCGGATATTAGTCTTTTCTCCTGTTAGTTTTTAAAGTATTCTGAATCTCTAATGATTCTTTAGTGAATTATTGATGTTTTACACCGTTTTCAGGAAAATTAATTGTAGGACCCACAATTATGGGGCCATCTTAGCCGTCCAACCTTCTTTCTTTGATCAGCTTTTCTGCTGGCCTACGACCTTTACAGGTGGTGATTACGTGTCCATACCCATCTATTGACATAAAAAACTAAACAATTTGATTACAACCAAATTTAGGAATAGCGATACATGTAGTTTAATAAATTGACACTCTCCAATTTCTAATGGCGCAGACAATATGTTCCGTCCTTTTTTAATATAGTAGTAGTCGTTTTCAAGTTTTTAACGTATTTATGATGTTACATGTATTTTGTGATTTAAGAGTTGACAAGTTTCTTCTTGTTTTCGGAAATTAGGTCCCATATCTTCTTTTAGTTTCTTAGTTAACTGAATTAGCATTTAAAAAGTTTACATTACAAGTTACTGTCCACGTTAATTTTTTTGAAACAAAATTTGACGAAAATACTATGCATACACACTAGTTATTGTTTTTTCGTGAAAATTATTGCTATCGCTTAGATTTCTGGTTACATAGAGATTATATATGTTGAAGTGTCCTATTTCCTGTTTTAAAAAGTAAAAAATAATTGAAATTCTGTATTCAAATTTTAAAAGAAAACTCAAGTAAGGCAAAAACAAATATATATATATATATATATATAACGAAACAGTATATTGAATCATTTCTAAATTTTCAAGTTTGAACATCCTTTTACGAACTCATCATCCTAAATTTGTTATTTTGTTAAGAGACTAGAGAGGGTTACAATGACTCCAACAGAGTTTAGAGAGATCCACACGAAAAGAGGTAAGAGGAAACTGAACAACGAAAACAGACAAAAGCGCGGTGAGGATGTGATCTGATGTGGCGGAAGATGTGGGTCCATTTTCAAGTGTACTCCTACCTGGCATACATTCACGTGTCAGCGATCAGACACAGGCACAATGAAATCAATAGAAGTAACTTGTCGCCACGTCATTATCAGTCAAGACATGGGATCCATATTTCTGACTTTTTGGGTCCCATCCACCGGCCTATACTTGCCGTAAACAGTCACGTAGATTAACAAGGAAAGATTAAAAAGAAAAAGAGAGTATAAAAGAATAGCAACAATGAATTTGGGTAAAAAAATAGACAGCTAGAAGAAAATAAACAATTAAATCTTTTTATTTGATGATATCTGCTTAAACAAAGAAGGCAAACAAAACTTTTGAAATGACTCGGATATTGTATTTATTTAAATTTTAAAATAATTGACAATTGAAGGTGAGAAAAACGAATTGTGAAAGATTCAGTAAAATATAAAGCCAAAAATCGAAGGGAACTAATGATTTTAAAATTACTGCGAAAAGATTCAAAGTGCGTATCCACTTAAACGTCATTTTCAACATATATTAAGATTTCAGTATATGATTCCACACATCCCCTTATTAAGAAAATAACCATATTAGTTTGTTAAGTCAAATGTTTCACTGTATTGCCCCAAACATCTATATGCATCCCGTATTATGATAAATCAAGGGCAATCAAATTCACAGGATATAAAACATATGTACTATTGGACACTCGATCGTGCTTTTGCATTCCATGTGATATCTTATCTGAATCAGTAAATAATTTTCTTTGTACAATGTTAAGCAAAAGAAAAACTCCAAATACTAGAGTTCATAATGAGGATCCCTTTTACTATACTTTTATCAACTATTTTTATGGGAAAATTTTAAAATAATTTGGCTTTATGTCACTCATATTCTATATTCTAGATTTGAAACGATCTACAGTATATAACAATCTAAGAAAAGTTTTGATCAGTTACATCAATATTTATAATAAAAATACCAAAATTTAAATAATCACCTAATTTTCCGTAAATAATAAGATTTTTTTTTGTTTTTGTTTTTGTTTTGGAGGGAAGAAGAGATCAACCTTTCTAAGTGACAAATTTGATGATATAAAATAATGATAAAAAAAAATAATGGGGGCCTATCTTGAATACAGTTGTAGTGTCTTGTTAGGATTCTCTGACCCTTATGGTCACAGTGACTATTAAGAACAAAATCCTTAGATAAACGGTTTAAGTTGTTAACCATTAAACCTAGCCATGTATGATCCGAAAATTTGGTATCGATTTACTTGAAAGAGAATAAATTGTTTTGAATGAACTTGAAGAAAACTACAGTGTGTTCGGACGGTTCAAAGATAGTGCCTCTAAAACTAAATCTCTTAAAGTGGGTAAATATATGATCTTCATAGGTATACCTAAACTCCGTAATTGTTCAAATCGTTAAGTCCCATCTGTTATAAGTCGACCAGCACGATTTGACAAGCATTTTCAACGGTTTAATATCGATTTAGGTATCGATTTAAGCATGATCACTCTATGGCACGCAATGCGTATTCTTCTCTGTTAAAATTGGAGTTGTGGGTTTTATTTGTAACTGTTTCTTTTGTCACCGGTAACTTCGAGAGAACAAATTTAATCAGAATTTGCACATTTAGTAACGCTCAAAATAACGTCATTCGTTGTTAGCACCGTCAGATTCCTTTGTTTGTTTTGACTTTTGACTGCCTTTAAACGCTTCCAATGGCTTTAGACAATTAACTAATTTGTTTAAGAAGCTTAAATTATGTTCAACAGTGATATCATCGGCTTGATCGATTTCCGTATTGAAATGACCTTTTAGTTATGTCGTTATATGGTTTCATGATACATATCCGACACCACCTATGAATGATCAATATCTAACCCGACACCATTACGAGTTTTCTATAGCCTTATAATTTAAAATCTTATATATTATGGAATAGAAAATTGTAGTTCACGGTTCGATTAACTGTTTTTGTTTTTTGTTTTTGGTTTTTTGAAAGAGGGTTAGAGCATCTTTATCAGAAAATTTTGTGTAACTTTTTCAAAATAATAAAGTATTAATATTTTTTGTTATAGGGAAGTTAATTAAAGTAATCTCTACAAATTGGAAAATGATCAAATAGTGTTAATCTTTGTAATTACTAGAAATGTGTTTTGTATATATTTTATTTTTTTTGCATGTGTTGCAAAAAATCGTAATATCAAAAATGTTATTAATAAAGTTTTTCAAAAATCCGCAAAAAACCGAATAAGTCTGCTTTTGATGGTTGACTTATTTTGAAGTTATTAGACTTATTTTTCAGCATGTAGACTTATTAAAGAACCGATACGCTTATTTTAGTAGATTTATTTGTATGTTGTGGTAGGTATATTTGGGAATAGTAGATTTATTTTGATATGATGGTAGATTTTTTTTGGAATGGTAGATTTATTTGTTAAATAACATATTTATTGATCTGAATGGTAGACTTATTTTTATTTGACGGTATATTTAAATTTAGAGTGGTAGATTTATTTTTAATGGTGGTACACTTATTTTGATATATAGAGATGTTAGATTTATTTTAGTGACAATAGATTTAAAGGCTTGTAAAATATTTATTTTCTTTGACAGTAAATGTTTTTATGAATGTTGTGGTAGATATATTTTTAGTAATGATAGACTTATAAAAGTGTTGTATACTTATTTATGATTGTGATATATTTATGTAATTTTTCGAGTTTTACTTAAACATGCTGAAATTAATAAATTTATTAAAAATCAATAGATTTATATTATTACTTTTTTAAAGTGATGGTAGATTTTTGATTTTGGAGAAAATAAAAAGACGATTTTGTAATGATTCATTAAGAGAATGCTAAGTGAAAAAGTGGAGTTCTCAGAATTTTCGAAAAAATCTCAAGTAAAAATTTTCATATTCTTTTTTTGATTTATTTAAATTTTAAATATAATTTATGAGAATTTTATTGATGGACATACTATTAAGTTTATTCGAGTGTTTAACTAGATGGCATGTATGATATGGAATCATCATCTCTTCTAATAAACGGTTCAAAATACTTTTAATCACAATTGTTTCCATATCATTTACATGAAATACATATTATAATACAGTATATGACTTCCTTTTGACATGGATTTAAATTTAACAAATCACCAATCTTATTTAAAATTTAGATATATAATTTTTTAGAACTTTAAATTTTATAAATTTGCAACTAGATGTTAACTGCAAGTGGTGGATATATATCTTTCTCAAACAAATAATATACAACAAAAGCTTCTTTTCATCGCATCAATTATGATTGTAAGAGAATATATATTTATTAGTACTGATTTTGTATTAGAAAATACTTTTTTGTGACAGATATTTTAAACCTTTTTTCATTTTTTGATAAAGAAGTATTTGTTTCTCCTATAAATTAGACACCTCCTCGACCAAAACTCTTCACTCATCAACGCATCCACACACACAAACATACACACTTTCTTTCTTTCTCTTCTCTGATTTTCTTTGATCTTTTCCTCTTTTCTACACATTCAAATGGCCACTGCCGAGGTATGCATTTTTCAAAATATATATAATCCACTTTTTTCGTTAGTCTACTAAAGTTTGATTACCGATCAGATTCTTTATATAAAAATTGAAAAAAATCAAACATTGGATTATATGTTTTCACTTGCTTTAATCTATCTATGTGCTATAGTTTACAGACGTATATAATATCTGATCTATATAGTTACATAATATCATTTAATCTGTAATTGTTAGCAAGCAGTTTTTGAATATCTACGTGACAAATGATGTTTGCAGGTTGAACAAGTGACTCCAGCAGCAACTGAGAACGTTGAGATGCCACCACCAAAGACAGCGCAGCCGGAGGAAACCGCCGCCGCCACCACCACCACAGTCACCGAGGCTGCTCCAGCTCCAGTAACAGAAACCGAAGCTCCGGTTGAAGTAACGACTAAAGACGTGGTCGCGGAAGAAACAGAGAAACCAACTGAAGCAGCAGAGGTAACCAAGACAGAGACTGAGGAGATCAAGAAAGAGGAAGAAGCTCCAGTGGAAACTCCAGCGGTTGTGGAGGAAGAGACCAAAACAGAGGAGGTTGTTGTAGAGGCTAAGAAAGTGGAAGAAGAAGAAACGAAGACAGAGGAAACTCCAGCGGTTGTGGAGGAGGAAGAGAAGAAGCCAGAAGCAGTGGAGGAGAAACCCACTGAAGTAGCAGCCGCGGAAGCCGCCGCAGCTCCAGAGGAAGTAGCGGTGGAGAAGGCTGCGGAGTAAACTATTTGGTACTTTTTAAGTACGTTGTTGCGTCTTGGTTTGATGTTTGAGTATGAGACTATTGCTTTGCATCACTCTCTTTTGTTTTCTTAATTATGTTCAATGGTTATTATTATAATGAATCATCCTTAAATAAGAATATATTATATTATTTATATATAATTTTTTGCTTGATACCAAAATATGATTCAAAACTTTGTGACAGAGAATATAACAATTCACATGAAGAGAATCAATGAGATCTATAACGAGATCAAAATTATAAAAACGATAAAACTAGATGTCTGACTTGATTGTTCCAAGAGCCAATATATAACTTAACACAACCGAGACTCATCTCGTACATAGCCATCAACTCAGGGACCATCTCTTTTTTGTCGTGCTTCCTCACGTACCTGTTTAAAAACGTCTGATCCGTACATATGCAAATCAGAAGACACAGGAGAGAGTTCACTTCCGATCAATCCTTTGGACAAGATTGCTTTTATTACGTCGTTTACACCTTGGTACAATCCTCTTCTCCATGCTCAATTCAAGTACCTGAGGAGGGTTTGACACCACAGCCTTGAGTGGCCAATTCATCTTCTTCACCCCAGACAAGTTGTTAGATATATCTAAAATCATCAATGACAAGTTGTTAGATATATCTTACTTGTCATTGATGATTTTAGTGATATATTGTATGTTGTTGTTTATTTACATGTTTTGACAATTACTATTTATATGTTTTGACAATTACTATTTATATGTTGTTAGATTCCAATGAAGAAAGCCCAATGGACTTGAGGATCTTGGATCCAGTTAGTTACGATTGTTATTTTTGAGATTAGGGTTTTATTTCGTTCTTTTACTAGGTCATCAGTAAAAGAACCTTCACCAACAAGTTTGCTCGTCTTTTCAGGGTAACATCTTGCTAAAATTCTTGCATATCTCTTCTATTGATGTTATCGAATAATTGATTCAGGAAATATAATTTTGGTGTAATGTGTTATCTTCTTTGTCAGTCTCCCGACGGAGAAGGAACTTCAACCTAAGAATTACAGGATGAAGCTCTGAGGAACCAATGAGGCTCGCGCCCAATCCAAGTTCTAGTTAGTATAATTTTTTTTTAGTTGGCACTTCATTAAAAATGGTGAATTGTTAGGTGAAGAACAATTGTTCTATCATTAAGGTACTTCTTATGGAAGCAGGTTAAAGTTAAAAAGAGCAATAGACAGATGCTTGCCATCAATGAGGTATTTAGATCTTATGTTAGTGCGGTTTTACTGTTTAGTTTATTGATTGGCTGACTCTATGAGGATGATTATTGCTGTGTATGCTTGAGTTTGATCTTCTATGTTTGGTTTCTCATGTTTGCTTTTCAATCAATTGATCTCTTGAGCGTGTATAGATTCATCTAACTACTTCTTAAAACATGTATTTTGGTGAATGTTAATTTTTAATATAAACTGTCGAAAGTGTCTGTGATTCTGTAATCAAATCCTTTTCTCTTTGCTAAGTTTTCTGATCCCTCCGATTTGTCCTGTTATCTTCGTGTTACTGATTCTTTGAATCAACAAATATGTTTGTGATAGATATTTGAAAAGAACCCAACAAAGATCTGGCTGAGGTACCAGAGCCGTACAGGTTACCACAACATGTATAAGGAGTACCGTGACACAACTTTGAACGGAGCAGTGGAGCAAATGTACACTGAAATGGCGTCTAGGCACAGAGTCAGATTCTTTAATTTGCATCCAGATCATCAAGATAACTACTGTCCCAGCTGCTTTGTGCAAGAGGGAGAGCACGTAGCAGTTTCATAATAGCAAGAGCAAGTTCCCTTTGGTCTTCAGGAAGGTTAGACCTCCTACCAGAAAGCTCAAGACCACCTTCAAGGCCTCAATGCCTAACTTGTTCATGTAAAAGCTCTCCTAAGGTATTGACGTTTCATACTTTTGAGTATTCAAAGTTGCTTGGTTTTTTTTCCTTTAATTTTAGGTATCATAATCTTTAAGTATTAATTATGATGGATTATGTTGGATATTCTTATGTCTCCTTTTTAATTGGCTCTGAGACTTATTCATTTTTCTTGAATTTTTTATCATTAGTACATTCAGATTTATTTTTAATTTCCTCATATATTAAATGATATAGATTTAAGTTTGTAAAATCTTTTTTGCTGTAATTGTATATTTTTTTTCTATTACAAAATTCTACAGCTTTTGAAATCTTTTAGTAGTTTCTTTTTCTAATTATATGTTAAATTTAACTTTACAGAATAATAATTTGGTTATATCGACTATTTTTTAGCAGAGATCATTGCAGAGAAAGCTAATTACGTCAGATTCTTAGCCAAAGAAAAGAGAATTAGACTAATTTTACGGAGTAGTTTCACGGCCTATTTTTCTGTGATCTCGAGCATCTCCAACAAAACTTTAAATTCTTAAATTTTGAGGTTTTTGTTATTCCAACAAGTCCTTAAATTCTTAAATTTGAGATTTCACTATTACTTCCCTCAAATATATTTATTATTTTTAATTTAGTTTTTATATTTTTATCTTTCACAAATAATTACACTAAAATTAATTTAGAAATATTTAAATATAATAAAATAAATAAAAAATTAAATGGTACTAAAATACTAGTAAAAATAAATTATATTATTATGTAATATTTGTTATGTAATATTATGTGATTTAATATAAAATAAATAATCATGTGTGTTGTAATATGTATTAAATGTATGTTTTATATTTATTTATGAAAATTTTAACATTATTATTAAAAATTTTAAAATATTAAGGATTATATTACAAATTAATGAAATTTTGAAAATTTTTTTGAAGATTTTATTGTTGGAATAAACCATTTTAAAATCTTACTAATTTTGAAATGAGCAAATCCTTAAACCCAAATGACAGAAGGATATTACCTCTTTTACCACCGGACCAAAAAGCCTTGATATATTGGCACATCATATCTTCCACGGCTTCATGCAGTAGCTACCTCAGAAAATGTATCTACACAAATGCAGCAACAACATTGTCTTACCATACTCATTTACATGTTTTTTTCTTCAGATTATTTGTATAGGATAGTACTCGCACTACCGGTCTAATATTAATATTATTGGGCACCTAAAACAAATTAAAAAAGTTATTGACCTCTAAAGTATAAGTAAATACCTAAACTATTATAATAACTAGATATTTTGGGAATTTATGTCCCTAAAGTAATTATAATATTTTGGCGCCTAAAGCCTTTGCTTCATGGACTTTAGTCCAAAGTCGGCGTTGAATACCGCGCTAATTTCTTTTCTCTTACAACTCTAAAATATAATTTAGAAGTGGATGTTAAAATGTTACTTTCAATTCAAGATATATAAACAAATAAAGAGATAACCATGTTGACAGTATGCATTATAAAATATACGTGTATTATATATATGTGATGAAAGAAAAGTGGAAGATAGTATTGTGGATGTGACAAGAAAGAGAGAAAAGAGATTGATTGAGGTAATAACTAAATATACATGTTATAGTAATATAAAATTATGAACTAATACATAAAAAGTTGGTAAACATGTGAATCTATAAAAGTTTAATGTTTTTTTTCGATAAAAGTAAATGTTCACTCAATAATGATGGATAATTTAACTATAAAGCAGGATTTGTTTCTCCTATATATTAGCCTTCTCCTCGGCCAAAACTCTTCGCTCATCAACGTTTCTCTTCTTCTATTTTCTTTTGATCTTTTCCTCTTTTCTACATATTCAAATGGCTTCCCTCCAGGTATGCATTTTCAAAATATATAATCCATTTTTCCAGTTACTCTAAAGTTTGATTATCAACCAGATTCTCTATACAAACGCCTCAAAGATCAAACATCCGATTATATTTTTCACTTGTCCTAATCTACCTCTATGCTATAATTTGTTTTTTTATTGAACTCTATGCTATAATTTACATATAAATATAAACTGATGTATAATATAATTAATTAGTTCAGGTAATTTTTGCAAAAGAAAAGAAAAAAGTTATTCCAAACCAAAAAGCCACACAGTTTTGAATTGATCTATGTGACAATGGTTTTAATTTTAAGGTCGAACAAGTGACTCCAGCAGTACTTGCAGCAGCTGAGGACAACGAGATGCCACCACTAAAGACAGAGAAGCTGAAGGGAGCCGGCTATGACGTCAATATAGTAGAACGCGAAGTTCCGTTAGAAGTAAAGGCTGCAGACATGGTCGCGGAAGAAACAGAGAAACCAACTGAGGAAACGATGAGTTAAGAGTCAGAGGTCAACAGAACAAGACCGACCTTTAAGAAAATACCATACACCAAAGTATCTCTGCCTTGGTCTTTTCCTTTGTTTAGTTTTCTGCAAATAACGTGGATAAGTCACTTTGACTTGGTCTACTTTTCGACTTCAACTTTTGCAAATAATTAAGATCACTTCTCCACCTAGTTCCTACTTAGGCGGAGGAAAGTGTGTCTCACTGTTTCAGCACTTGTTTATTGTTGTTATAAGAACTAGGGTTCTATCTTCTCCGTTTATGAAAATCTTGTCTTAAGTTATAAATTCTTGTTCTAATAGCAAGCTATGATGAGGTTCAAAGCTTAACAATGGCATCAGAGCATCCGTTCCTTTCCAACAAATTTATATTTTTCCATCAGAGCATCAGTTGGTCTTGCTTGACTCATACGGTACGGTCAGACCACGGAAGAGTCAATGAAGTAAGAGACGGTTAATTTCTGCCCTTTACGAGCCATCTTATCGCCTTGTAGTAACGTAGCGGCCATCTGACTTGATAAACAGATTTTGAGAGTAAAAAAAAGAGAAACATCACTTCACATAAAGAAAAATCAAATTAACTGAATCGAGTTTGCATCTTCTTTCAATCGTAACCACTCATTAAAGAGATTTTCAAATATTGCATGTTACATCACTATCAGTCTATATATCACTTAGGTTAGGTATATATGAAGACAATCTGTTTTGTTTTCCTCTGTTGATTCAATTGGTTTCTCTTTTTCTTCCACAACCATGTAGAATTTGACGTACCCCGACAGAAGTTGTAGTATATTTGAAGACAAAATTTGTTTTGAAAGGCGCAAAGAATGAAAGAGTTAGCAAGTAAAAAATATTTGATACTAATATCATCGCTTAGAACTGATACATGTTTTGAGTGAAAACTTTTATAAGGATGTGATTTTGTCACTGAAAGAATGAAATGTTAAACAATAGCCATCAAATTAGCTACAAGCTCCTTGTCATCGTGCTTCCTCACGTCCCTGTTTATGAACTTCTGATCAGTACAACCCAAAGCAGAAAACACTGGAAAGAGTTCACTTCCAATCAATCCTTTGGACATGAGAGCCTTGATTAAGTTTCAGGCTTTTTTCGTGAAATCCAGAAGCTGAAGAGATCTTGTGATGGAGTGAGTCTGGTACACAATTTCTGAAATCGGAAAATGGGGTCTTGGTCACCGTTCTTGAACATAGCTTCTCAACAAGCAATGAAAAGCAGTGCGTTTGTCACGAAAATCTACTGCTTCCTCCATGTAACCACAAACCATCTCTGCTTCCCATACTTATGTGAGTTACATTCAAAGCTTCCTTCTTGGTCTTTCTCTTTCTATGGAGATTTTCTGAGTCTTCTCCGACCACGACTTAAGATATACGGTTAGCTTGGTCCTTTGGCAGATGACCGAGGCGGGTGTGTTATTGTGGTTTCTCGTTGTTGAGCCGAGTGAGAGCGGTTAGTAACGACTAACGGTATGATGGAGACTTTGAAAGATGCAAATGTACCGTATGAGATCCGTGTAGAGTAGTTTCGGTGGCTTGTTGGCGATTTGCTATTGCTGCTGATACCTTTCTAGTGTGTTTACTAGATATTACAAGTAACTTAGCTTCTTCTGATTAGATGCTGATGAACTAATTTTCAACATTTGAGCATAATTGTAGAATGAGCAATAATTCTTTATGTTTCTTCTATGATAAACGTATACGAGTCCAAATTAGATGTTTAATTCGAATGTTTTAGTATTATTCAAACTGATTTTCCACAGGCAATACAACAAACACTCATCTGTTGCTTATTACAAGTACCTCAGAAAATCCACAGTCAAATAGAATCCTGAACTATATGGTTCTAAGATTCAAGTTTTACCAAAACCTAGGCTAAGAAACCTTCTACGTTCAAAACTAAGCAAAACATGTTTCATCTCGTCTCTCTAGTGAAGATAGCCATCAACTCAGTCACCAGCTGCTTATGATCGTGTTTCCTCACGTACCTGTTTAAGAAATCCTTATCTGTACAAACCAAAACAGACGACACTGGAGGGAGTTCACTTTTGATCACTCCTTTGGACATGAGAGCTTTGATTACGTTACACCTTGGTACCATCCTCTTCTCCATGCTGTATCCAAGTACCTGAGGGTACAAAGCCACAGCCTTTAGTGGCCAATTCATCTTCTTCACCACAAACTCAGTCTTCTTCTTCACCGTCTCAACAGAATATCCAATGCAAGCAGGAAGGCGCTTGAGCATCATGGCAATCTCATCTCTGCTGAAACCTAAGCCTCGGAATGTTTCAATAGAGTTCAATATATTCTCCTCTGAAACACCAATGCATTGTGGAAACCTCTTCACCATTGAGCGAACCTCATCTTCCACTAGTCCACACCTCTTCAAGGTTTCGAAATTCTGAGTTATCTTCTTCTCAGAGAGTGTAAGAAAAATAGGAAACTTCTTGAACATTGCCCATATATCTTCCACAGTAAAGCCAAAACTTTTATAGATTTGGATTTTCTCTTCCATCGTTTCGTTATTCAATCCTTTAACAATGCGCAAAGCTTCAACAAACCTTGAGGAAGTAGGATCAAAACCCATCTCAACAACCTTCTTGAGTGCCTCTTGAAACTTTTCTTTCCCACAGATATGTGGACACGTTGAGATCAGCAAAGGGAACAACAGTTGCTGAGGCATCCCCATTTCTCTCAAAACAGATATGTTCCTGATCTTGTTCTCTTGCTTACCACTTTGTGGCAAAGAAGAAGGACACAACTTCTCGAACTTGGAACTCTTATCAGCTTCTATAACATCTTTAACGAAATCATAGTACACGCTTAAAGATCTATCCTTTGTCAAGATTCTGGGAACTTTCGAAATAGTCTCAGTGAGCTCAGAGCTTGAAGCTCCTCTAGACTGAAGAACCTGAAGCTTAGGACCAAGAGACTTCTCAGCATCAGCTATAAGCAACAGTGGATAGTCTGTAATGATGGTGGAGATTTGAGAATCTGTGAACCCATGACTTCTAAGTAGTTTCAGAACAGAGTCAGGGTTACACTTGTCCTCGAAACTGACTTTCTTTGAGATTGACTCAGCTAGTTTTTTAGTTAAACCCAATGACTCAACGAGGTAAGAGACTGTAAAGGTCTTACCTTTTCGACCACCTTGAAGTGGGCTGACGTCAGTAGCAAATGCATTTTGCAAAAGGTTACATTTCTGCAACTTGACCAACTTTCTTCCATGGAGTATCAGAGAATACATACTCAGCAGAATTGGTTCTGTTTCGACTTAGATGATAAATCTCAAAACTTTAGGATTTGTAGAAGTCTTTGTTTCGGTTTGAGAAGAGCCAGGAAGTTCACTCGTCGGTTGCCGGAAAAGATTTGCAGGTTTGACATGAAAACCCCAAAATCAAAGAAAGAACAAAAAGTTGGGGGAGGAAAAGAAGAAAATATGTTTTTAGGGGGTTTATATTGTAAACCCTAATTTCGTCCACGGCTCATCAAGACATGAACTTAATGAATAAACACAATATTGGGCCGTATTTGGATTTAACGGGTTTGAATATGTTTTTCATAATAAGTATCTTTTGACTTCTGTGACATCCATATTTTTATGGTTACCACTTACCAGTTACTAGTCTCAGACTCTCAGTTACCAATTTTTTTCTTCCAATTATTTGTCAAGACTAATCACAAACTCATTTGCATACCGAAGGAAAAAAAAATCACAAACTATTCATTTTGCTTTTGCCTCGTTCTATAGTGTAAATAAAGAGTCTTCTGCATTTCCTTAGGATGGGGGATTACACAGAAAACATTCAGTAAATATACTGGAGTGGGTAATGTGGTAAATACCCAAAATTTCCCAGCATAACATGCAGGCCCGGCGGAGAGCATAAGCAAGACAAGCAGTTGCTTAGGGCAGCCAATTTAAAAGGGGCAGATTATTAGAAACTATATATATATAATTAATTAACAATGGATTTAATTAAACTAAGACTTGTTAAACCTTTGTATTAGAGTAACAGGTAATTGGGTTTTTAGTATATTTATAAATGATTAAAAAATTGTTGATAAAATTAATTTAGACAACAATTAAAATCCTAAGAGTACGAAATATTTTTCTACCGTGGTTATTTTGTCCCTCTTTTAATATTTTCTATAATATTATCTTCTCAAAATTTATAAGGTATTAAAGATATATGATCAATTTGAAAATTATTGTTTATGAATAATAGAGTAATAGGATTATCAATATGATTTTTGTTTATGTGCATCATAGAAAAAATATTTCCACTGAAAAGCAAAAATAAAATATGGAGCATAGTTTTTATGTTGGCGTAGAGCAATATAAAATGTTACTCCGGCATTGATAACATGATAAACATCGATCACTAATATAATTATTTCAAAGGGAAAAAGTGATCACTACACACAAGTAACTAATTTAAAATTATAACAATTATCTGAATGTTAAGTAAATAAATTTTTTTAAGAAGAAGAAATAGTTTAGAACTGTGTTAGATTACTCAGCATACTGCTCCCTGTAGTACCATTAGATGTCTCAAGGATATTGCTATCGCTGATGAGTACACCTTTCTCTTGGATGTCTTGTAGTAGCATTACATGAGAAAGAGTCTTAGATGTAGCTCAAAATCGTATAGCACAAGTAATTAACAACACGTAATGGTAACTAACAAGCAACAACAAACGACATGCCGACATGGTCTTGAAAGAAACAGAGAAGCCAAGGAATGAAACTGAGACTGAGATAGATTTAAACGGGAAAATGGGACGCTATTCAAACATCACAATTATGAATCATTTGCCTATAGGATCATCGCTTAGAACCACAATATATTTTACAGTTCAGATTTAAACCAAAACTTTACAGAAAGTCTAGACTCTAAACCCTCTACCTTGTTAAGAAGCTTTTATTATCATTTCCCCCTCTTCTTTTCAGTGAAGATAGCCATCAACTCAGCCACAAGCTCCTTGTCATCGTGCTTCCTCACGTACTTTTCCAAGAAAGCTTCATCAGTATTCGCCAACACAGGCGACAATGAAGGGAGTTCACTTCCGAGCAATCCTTTTGACATGAGAGCTTTGATTACATTACATCTCGGGACAGTCCTCTTCTCCAAGCTGTATCCGAGTACTGCAGGGGTTGAAACCACAGCCTTTAGTGGCCAATTCATCTCCTTCACCAGAAACTCAGCCTTCTTCTTCACCGACTCTGCAGATAACCCAATGCACTGAGGAAGGCGCTTGAAAATCATCGTTAAGTCACCCATGCTGAATCCAAGTCCTAGAAGTGTTTCAATAGTGTTCTCCATCTTCTTCTCTGAATAACTAATGCACTGCGGATACTTCTCCAACAGCAAGAGGATCTCGTCTTTTTGTAGTCCACACCTCTTCAAGGTTTCAAATGTCTGACTTATCTTCTTCTCAGAACTATTCAGAAAGGAAGGATACTTCTTGAACATTTCCCATACAGGCAAACCTAACTTGTTACAGACCATGACTTTTTCCTCTATTGCTTTGTTGCTAAACCTTTGAACAATCTGTAGAGCTCTGACAAACCTTGGGGTTGTGGGATCAAAACCCATCTCAACAACCTTCTTGAGGGATTCTTTAAACTTTTCATCTCCACAGACAAGTTGATAATCAGAGATGAGCAAAGAGAACAACGTCTTTGAAGGCACACCAAGATCTCTCAAAGCCAATACATTTCTGAATTTGTATTTCTGCTTACTTCCCTGTGGCAAAGAATGACATAAAGTCCCGAACTTTGAACTCTTATCCGCTTCCACAACCTCTTTGACGAAATCATAGTATATGCTAATAGCTTTTTCCTCTTTCATTCCCAAGATTCTCGGAACTTCTGAAACAATCTCACTGAGCTCAGAGGTTGAAGCTCCTCTTGACTTCAAAAACTTAAGCTTGGGAGCAAGTGATTCATCAGCATCTGCTATAAGCAATCTTGGATACTCCGTAACGATGCTGGAGATGTGAGTATCTGTGAACCCATGACTTCTAAGTAGACTCAGAACAGAATCAGGATTACACTTGTCCTCGAAACTGACTTTCCTAGAGATTGATTCAGCTAGTTTGGTAGTGAAACCCAATGACTCAACGAGGTAAGAGACTGTAAAGGTCTTACCTTTTCGACCATCTTGAAGAGGGTTCACATCAGCAGCAGCAGCAGAGTAGAAGGAATTGGCAAAAGCAGAGACATTTTGCAAAAAGTTCACTAGAATTATCGAACTACGACATTTCTGCAACTCAAGAGATCTTCTTCCATGGAGTATCAGAGAAGACATAACCAGCATGAACTCGTGTTCATCGATCAGTGACTCTTATTAGGACCAAACAGTGTGTGTTTTGGTGGTTAAACCCTAATGTCGAGACACGAACAAAAGTGTGGGCCTTATTGGGCCTGTCAAAGGATTGTTCAAGTTTGAAGCCTGGAATAAACTGGATCCCTTATAGAAAAGTACACTTTATGCAGATCTTTCCTTTGTATTTTATAGCTTCGGTGTACAAGTACGGACGACAAAACCCTCCAACTTATCGAGAAGCTTTCACTGTTTTTGTCACTTCTCAATTTTCTCGAAAACTCATTACAGAAAATTCATAAAGTTAAAAATGCATAAGAGAACAAACGATTTCACGGACTCTTTAGTTCGGAGACAGTGATCATAATCTATATACACTTT
Source organism: Sisymbrium irio (assembly GCA_000411075.1). Classification (NCBI taxonomy): domain Eukaryota; kingdom Viridiplantae; phylum Streptophyta; class Magnoliopsida; order Brassicales; family Brassicaceae; genus Sisymbrium; species Sisymbrium irio. The sequence goes on along the minus strand of KE155601.1, from coordinate 105,513 downwards.
AGTCACGGGCTTGACATTGAAGTTTGCATCGGACCAACAACGATCCAAAAAAAATAAAGAACGTTTACAAGTATTTTACTGCGAATTATTCCATATTTCTTAGTTGTAACGCAATAAAATGCTGCAAAAATTTCTCGAAGTTTGGAACTTTCTTTTTTTCTTTACTTTCACTTTCATGTCCTACCTACACTACACATGTTCGTACGTACCATACCAAATAATTAAATCTACTATACACTCATTACTTAGTGGTTTCCACCCTTACAAGAGTCACGGGTAACACTTAATTTTCACCTATATATTTACATGCTATTTGGCCCAAATCATTTGACAAACAATGCAGTAAAAGTTCGATTCTTGAAAGTGCAAAAACCCTAACTAATTTACAAATAATGGGTTCGAGGGTTTCGGCTTCGTTCTTCATTTTCTTGATCGTCACGGTCATCACATTGCCACCAACGATCCAAGCTTGCACTCCTTGCACTCACCCTCACCCTCCTGTTCCGAAGCCTCCACATCATGGTGGTGGTGGTGGTGGCGGCGGTGGAGGTGGAGGTGGAGGTGGAGGTGGAGGTGGCGGTGGAGGTGGAGGTGGAGGTGGCGGTGGAGGAGGCGGCAAGTCACCACCACATCACGGAGG
>KE155601.1:84501-98320 GCA_000411075.1 Sisymbrium irio | reverse complement strand
CTTCTTTCTCTGCTTCATAGAAACTAACCGGATCATCACCAGAGATGAATAGAGCAAGGTTCATGAGTTCTTCTTCCTCTTCGCTTACTTCGTCACCGCTCACAAAATCTTGCATCCAGGCTGGTTGTTGTCTCTGTGTCCTTGAAGTTTCACCTCTTTCAACCGTGTTGGTTGCCTCTGTTGGTTCTATTCTGGTGTTAACTTCTGCTTCTACTTCTTCATTCTCTTCTTCCCCATTTTCAGATTCGTCATCCGTTTCTTCACCATTGATAATTCCATCATCTCCCCAGACCAGTTCATTCTCCTCTGGAGTTTTTAAACTCCAATCCCATCTTGCATTTTCCTCAAAGATCACGTCTCTACTAACTATGATCTTCTTCGTTGTTGGATCATACAGACGATACGCCTTAGACTCTTCACTCACTCCAAGAAGAATGCACTTATGGCTACGATCATCGAGTTTGATCCTTTTCTGCATGGGAACATGTACATGTGCCACCGAACCAAAAACTCTGAAGTAATCCACCTTGGGTTTTATCCCCGTCCATCTTTTTTCAGGTACTTTGTCTTTGATGGCTTTGGTGAGACTCCGGTTCAGAATATGGGCTGTCCATCTCGCTGCATCAGGCCACAAGGTTCTTGGCATTTCCTTCTCTGAAAGCAAGCAACGAACCATGTTCATAATTGTACGGTTTCTTCTCTCTGCCACTCCATTCTGCTGAGGGGTGTATGCTGCAGTTAGTTGCCGTTTTATGCCTTGATCTCTGCAGAAGTTGTTGAAAGCATCAGAGGTGAACTCTCCTCCCCTATCTGTGCGTAGTCCTCTGATCACCGTCTTTGCTTCTTTCTTAACAAGACTTTTGAAAGCTTTGAAGGTTTCAAAGCTTCTGCTTTCTCTACAAGAAAATAGATCCATGTCTTCCGTGAGAAATCATCAATTAACACCATCAGGTAGCGCTTACCACTGCTAGATACCAGAGTGATTGGTCCACAGAGATCAGTGTGAATCAGCTCCAATTTCTCCATTGCTCTCCACTTACTCTTCTTTGGAAACTTGCTTCTCTGCTGTTTCCCAACGTTGCACACGGTACAAACCTTTGGCTCATTGACAATTTTTGGCAATCCTTTCACTATTTCTTTCTTCTGCATGATCTGAATGGACTTTTTGTTCAATTGTCCAAATCTCCGATGCTAGAGTTCCCCTAAATCCTCATCCTCCACCTGGTAACAGCTTCCTGGAACCGACTTCTTCTTAGCTTGAACTAAAAACATCCGGTTTTTGGTCATCTGAGTTTCCATGATCAAACCTCGTTGAGAATGGAAAATCTTGCACACTCCATTCTTAATGTTGATCGTAAGTTGCTTCTCCTGCAACTGTCCAATGCTTAACAGGTTATTTGTGAGCTTTGGAACATAGAATACTTCACTAACCACCTGAGTAATCCTTTCTATCTCAATTCTGATTTTTCCTTTTCCCTCAACCAACAGACTTGAGCCATTTCCCAGCCGGACTGAATGCTTGAAACCTTCATCAAACTCAACAAACCATGACTTCTCTCCTGTCATGTGATTTGAGCATCCTGAATCTAAAAACCAGATTCCATATTCTCCATTGTCATGAATGTCTACGTGAGCCATTAACAACAAATCTTCTTCATAATGCTCTGCATAGTTGACATCCCTTTCCTCACTGGTGCACTCAAACTGATAGTGACCCAAATTTCCACACCTGAAACAGTTAATTGCAGATCTGTTCGCAAACGGTATGCCTCTCCCTCGTTCTCTGTTTCCATTTCTTCCCTTTTGGAAGTTCCACCTTCCTCTTCCTCGAGCGCTCCTTGGCTCGTTCTCAATTTGCAGGACTTGCTCCTCGCATATTTTCTCTCGCACTTTGTTCTCATGTATCTACAGTGACGTCTGCAGTTCATCAACAGTGAGCTCATCAATGTCTTTAGACTCCTCGATCGAACAAACAACAAATTTAAAGTTGTCCGTAAGACTACGAAGAATCTTCTCAACAATTTTGACATCATCAATGACCTCTCCACAATTCCTCATGTCATTTGTTGTTTCCATGACCCGAGCAAAATATCCAGCCACCATTTCCCCAGCTTTCATCTCCAGTGTTTCGAAAGTCCTTCTCAGCCTCTGGAGTTGAGCACGCTTCATTCTAGCGTTTCCTTGATGCTTAGTTTTCATAGATTCCCACAACTGTTTAGCCGTTTCCTTTTGAGTTATCGTCTTAAGTGTGGTTTTGTCGATCGATTGGAACAAGTAGTTTTTGGCTTTGAGATCTTTGAGCTTTGCCTCATCAAGCTCCTTTTGTTGCGCTGCCGTAGGCTCTGCAATCCTCCGTAGATCTTCAAAAACAGGTTCAATCACCGTCCAGTATTCCTTAGAACGGAGAAGGTTCTCCATGATCAAGCTCCAATGATCGTAGTCTCCATCAAACTTTTGGCACAACAGGTGCAGTGAACTTTCCAGCCTCCGTCATCTCTTAATTTTTGCTCTGATACCAGATATGAGAAACCAAGGGAAATATTTGCTGAATAATTCGTGTATCTTATTCAGAAGAGAGAAGCTGGCTTATATAGCCTTACAACCAAAAGAGATAAACACAAGAAAACCGAAAGAACAAAATTTAAACTTATCTAAACTTAACACCAAATCAAATCCCTAAAACTTAGCTAAATGAATCTTATTCTGACAATGCTGAATCTCCAACATTGTCCACAGGCAAGTGATCCGAGATTCCACCTGCTTCAAAGACACCATATAAATACATAAGATTCTGCAACCAAACTTCATTAATAAGATTCTGTAATTTAGTTTCTTGCATGTTAAGCCTTCCTCTCGCTTGTTACATCAAGTAAACAAAGGTCCATAAGATCCCATGTAATCTGTTAATGGACATAGCCAGACTATATCTAAAAAATCTCTTTTACCGTTAAAATCCGATCAAATGCAAGGTTTATTTTGAAATATAGGAGATTATCGTGATTCTTAGTGTCTTCCCATTAATTGTTCTTTTCTTCTACAAGTAAATAAACAATACATGAATGAGCAGAAGATTTTTTCCTCCCTACTCTCCAGCAAAACAGAACAAGTAATCATCTAGTCGCTTTTGAAAAGTAGCTAGAGTTAACCTTGTGGTTGATTAAACTCATGATTAGACATAAATGATCAGCTTTGAAAAATAGAATCAACAATCGAAGAACACCTTGTTTTCTTTTATTCGCACCTCTAGTTAAGGGATCATAATATCTTGAGTTATATACTCACGGATCATAATGCTTTGTTGATTTGTCGATTTTGCGTATAAACAAAAAATAAACAACATTAGTATTTTTTTTTTCTTTAGGACCCTTCTGATTGTTGCACCAAAAGGTTTCTCCTTGGTGTAATAAGCGCTGGATACATCTTCTGTTGTCTGGATTTTGAGGCGTGCTGAAGAGAGGGACAGATCTCTTGTTCCTCTTGCGTCTCATCATTTACCATTTCCTTCACTTGGGATTGTTTTTTAATGTCCTCTGTTTTTTGTTCTGACTTAATTTTTTGCTTTCCCTATAATTACGATGCTTTCCTCCTCTCAGTCTCCACTACGAAGAACTTAGATGGTGAATTGATGATGTTAACTATCACTCTCTCTTTCTCTCATCCTGTATTTTCCGATTGTCGATCTCTTTTGCTTGGAGAAGCATTACTCGGATTACTTTCATCCTCCTTGTTTTCAGTACTTTGAGCACTAATACTACTCTCAAGAGCTAGTCTTGCTTATCGCCTTTGATAGGCTCTTTTTCCAAAGTCAGGTCCATTTTTCCTTTGAAATATAAACAGCAATCAAATCTTTCACCTCTGAACCCTGTTGATGTGCATCACCCTTGTCGCGATTCTTAGATTAAATGATGTAAGTAAGTCGCTAATGCTTAACAATAACATTTATACCCAACAAAAAAAGTCGCTAATGTTTTTTTCGCTGGTTTGAACTTATCTAATGTGGAATTATGGTTTATGCCTATGCAGGGACGGATTTAGGAGAGTTACTAACTGGGAGTGCACTATCACAGATTTTTTTTTTTTTTTGCTAAATGGTAAATATCATTAACAAATGAAAGTTAAGGTGTTACAATTTGTGATTACAAGTTATTTTACCTAAAGAAATTAGTCCCATGGCAAAAAAAAGAATAAAAACATGGAAGCAATAATGATTCGGTATAGTATCAATATATCCATTTTGCAGCAAGATGTATCAATATGTAGCGATAAACACTCAAAAACTCTAGAAGGAAAAGAAGCTGAGAAAGGTAAGAAGAAGAGAAATTTAGAAGAGAGCCAAAGAAAACGACCACTAAACTCAACGGAAGCTGATTCATAGGCAGTCCGAACAAAGAACCAAACTCTAAGAAGAAAAAGAGGTTCGAAACAAAAACTGTCCTCAACGTCTAAGAACGATGCTCATCTAAACAAAAAAGATCCAACATTAAGACGGGACTACACACTCTAACAAAGCATAGATCAAAAGCTTTCATACTACCAAGTTCATTCCCTGAAGTCGGCTAGTGGTTATTATAGATTTTGGATTAGAAAGGACATTATCATGAATTTTAAGCTAATTACTTTTAAAAAATTAAAGTTTTGAACTAATTGCTTAAAAAAATTAAAATTTAGTAACTGTGCAGCATATCCATGTGGCCAATTAATAATTGAAAGTACCATATAACGTAGATTTTGGTTTGGTACTCGTGGACCAAATAACTTTTTTGTCATAACAATTTTGGAATAAAATTTATCCAAGAAAAGAAAAACCCTTAGTTGAAAAAAAAAAAAACCCTTTGTTGAATATGTTCATTACTCTGGAAACTAATTTTGAAAAGAAAAAAAAAATCTAGGGATGGATAAGTGAAGACACCTTAAAACCTCTTATTATTTTTTAAAAATTTTTTTGGTAAAATGTTAAATTTATTAAATCTCTTTGTTTATGTTCTGTACAGTTGACAATCTATATTTTTGGATTTATCCTTGATTATTCCATATATACACCTTTTTCAGTTGATTTATACGAATCCATATCCATTTGTCAGTGTCATAATTAAGACATAAGCATCAAAAATGGTAGGAGGTGGAGACATTTTTCTGAAGACCTAATGCGTGGCATGTTCCATATCTCTGCCGAATTTCTGTTTTCGTAGAATATTTCTGAAAATTAAAAAAAGCCTGGGATTTTTCTAAAAAGATTTCCAGTAAGGCTTTTTATTTTATTTTTATGTTTGAAACTTTCACTGACTTTAAACAAAACAACGTTCTCCTTCATTATATACAAAGAATTTTTGGTTAAGATCCGCAAATATTCATCAGCGACCACACGAGAGTCTTGACACCAAATCCGTACATGGCCGAGTAACCGAGTTGCCTTATCTTTGATGAGTTATCTTCGACATCTGATATGTGGCATTCATATTACATCGATCTATATCTTACTTCGTAATCATTATTTTCGTGTATTTCGTCTGGACGTAAATCATGTAAGTTTCTATTCACGTTGTATCAAGATAATTGGAAGATCAAAAAAAATTATTAAACATAAATTTTTATTAATTCATACAACAACCAATGATACAACAATAACATGCGTCACCCAAATGACCGTTTAAGAAAACAAAATAAAAATAACTGTGAAGTTTAGAGTCGTAGGAATCACATACACACATACATAAATAAATACACACAAATACAAGAGAAACGAAGCCAATAATACAGGATCGATCTTATTATATCATCTTGCATATCTAGACAAGAAGATGACATGAAGTGTTGGTTGTATAATTAGAGTCATGATTAGCATTGGAAGCCAGAGGGAACTTTTTTGCTGCAAACATTGAGAAGCAGACTGAGAGAGATCGGGATGTTCAAGTTGTTCCCGAGAATATTAGCCTTGAGCGCGGTGCAAAGACAAGCCGCGGCCTCAAGATCAGCGAGTCCTTTTATGAGCGTGCAACATGGCTCGACCGGTGGTTTGCCAAGGGTAATGTTTAGTAGACCGTTGAGCACGTTGGCGCAGACTCCAAGCTTAAGGGCGTCTCTAGGGCATTTGGCTGTGGCAGGGCTAGGGCTTGGGGTTGGTTTAGGTTTCGGGTTAGGTGTAGGCTTGGGAGATGGGTTAGGTTTTGGCTTGGGAGAAGGGCAACCGCAGTTACCGCAGGCGGAGATTGCTGTGAAGAAAAGGATGTTGAGAATCAAGAAAATGGCTAAAGAGCTTGTGGTTCTTGAAGCCATTGTTAAATTCCTCTTTTGGTTAGAGACAAAACAGACTTTGGTGTGTGTGAATTATTGGAATGAGGAGAAAATGGAGGGTTCGAGGTGGCTTTTATAACAGTTCGAAGGATGCGCCGAGATGTTATACGACCTCATATGACGATTTTTATAAAGAATATTCGTGAAGTTCTGAATTTTTGGTTTTTACCTCTTTTTAGATTACAGATAAAAAGAGGTTGTTTTCATAAATGGATACTCCCTTAAACATTGCGCATTGACTGTGGAATCTGGATTCGGTAAGATTCCTTGAACCAGTGAAATTAAACTAGTAATTAACAACATTTACATGATTATATATTATGTGATTAATCGAATATAATGACTATATATATATGTGTGTGTGTGTTAATTAATTATATGGTGGCAATTGGCACAGTGACGTATGAAAACTTGGAGTATTGTGTTTATTTATTTTTTTTTTTTGTAAATTACTGTTGGTACGTAAAAAGTTTTGCACCATGCATGTATAATTTCAAATATTTTTTTTTTGTGGCAAATATTCCATATAATTTTATTGGATAAGTAGTGATCATCAATTGTAAAGTTAGCTATAATCATAACACGAAGAATAATATATAAACAATCGATTTATATGACGAGCGAGTGATCTATCAACACATATTAATCTAATTAGTGCTATTATTATTTCAGTACGTACTCACATTGGATTTTGTTACGATTATATTAAAATAATGATATTGATGGAAAAGGCCAAAGATTATATTGAAACCATGCATGTGTGTGGTCCTTAGAACATTGATCTGGCAATCAACTGATGGATTCTTGAAGGTGTATCTTTGGAGTTTTGTTAGGTTCCTTAGATTATGTTGAAACACTTATTCTTGAACTTATCCTCTAGGTAATAGTAGTATATATTTTTAAATCAACAAAATTGCAGTATCCAATATATATGTAAGACAAAGTTTCAGTCCAATTGCTCTAAACCTAGGCATATTATCCATAGAGGAAACATTCCGACATATAGATATACTTCAAATGAAAATACTCTTCGAGAACAACCTATTTCTTTTTGTTGAATATCCTTTCTATCACTCGCGTCTTGGTCTTTGCGCCTAACAAATGTTTCTTATCCCTGAAAAGTGTTTTTGCATAACGCATAAATTACAGTCCTCTGCGCCTCTATAAGCTTGAGGGAGAGGCCGGATGTATTCTGCACCGGAGCTTTGAGCCAATGCATATATAAACAATGGCCAAGTATCATTTCTCTAAAATATTTAAACCCTAGTCCGTGGAGATAGGGTCTATTTTGTATTCTGACCCCGTAAAAAAGAGTCAATTTTTTTAATCCGTAATCTCCAACCTCCATACGTTAATGTTTTTCAAAGAACTTAATCAACATTTCCAATCGTGATACTCAACCTCCATACGTAAATGGTTTTTTTAAACATTAAAACATTTCCCATCTTGATACTCAATCTCCATACATTAATGTTTTCATCGAATTTAGCATATCCTTCAGGTTACGTGATGGAAAAATTACTAATTCTCTTTTGACCCTTCACAACACAATTGAAAATAAGATAAGATGATGAGAAACACATATGAGGCCTCCTTCACGTAGATTACCAAATATCTAATTTACGATTCGTGCACGTGTCTAATAGGTGATAAAAGATTTATCCAATTTACAGATTGTGTACTTGTGTCTCAAATGCATTTATCATTTCTGTACACAAATATTTTATGTGAAAGTTATTTAATAGCAGTTCACTATTTATATATTTATTATTTATAAGTAGTGGCCATTATACACTATTTCAAGATATTTGGGTTCTCTCTTTTAGTAGTAAGCATATAACAAATGTCAGAAGACCTGATTTATGAGTAGTGGCCATTATACACTATTTCAAGATATTTGGGTTCTCTCTTTTAGGAATAAGTATATAACAAATGTTAAAAGACAAGAAATGTCAGAAAACTAAATCAACACTTAAACAAAAAGAGTTTCGCGAATAAGACACCTTCTTGTGCTAAACGGATAATGTTGTCGATAAGTAGAAGTACGTCTGTTTCCTTAGTAGAATTAATAGTTCAAACTTTTTACTCAGTTTTTAGTCCATTAATAACGAAAATGCATTAGATGTAAAAATAAACATATGGATAAGACCTTTTCAAAATGGTTAATAGCAACAAGCTTTGATAGCATCATAACTCATAAGGATGTAAATCGGATTTGAAGATTTTCATCAGTCGGATTTGTGTGCCTATCATGTTGGGCTTGAGCCCATATATTTGGCCCAATATCTCAATGGTTACAGAAACCCATGGGCATCTTTTAGATAATCCCCCATGGTCATCGACATCTAGACCTTGCATTCACCAACTTATTAGTTTTCTTATTATGCATGCCCACGTTGTAATTTTATGTTTTTTGTTTATTTAAACTCTGTTTTATTGTCAGCGTTTGATTTGCTTTTTATACATTTCTTCACGAAGATGTCTTCTAACTTATATGGACAAATATTTCCAGAGATAAACCTTGCAAAGTAAAACTCTAACTAGTTATTCATTATCTTCATTAATTGTTTACAGGATTTTGAGTTAGGACTCAAACCACAATTGCATAACAGTGAATGAATGAGTGCGATGCTAATTATTGTTATATTGTACTTATATATATATTTATATATATATTTTGGGTCAAAATATTGTACTTGCGATTAATTGGAGAAAGATTGGTGGGAGATTATAACTGTATAAGAGGTGCATAGATGAGAATTATTGAGATTGTAAATAATCAATAAATATACTCTTTTTGGTCAACCTGTGCATAAACAACGTACGTTCTTGTCAGCGTAGGTTCTTTAAATTCTTGAAATATGTCCAGGGCACATTTAAAACTTTTTAAATTGGATTGCATCAAGTGTTTTTAAAACTAACCGGTCGGTTGATGGATTAATTTCCTTATAATTTTAAGCCCATCTCAAAAATTAGTTCGTCAAAATATTTGTCACAAATGCTTGTTTCTTCCTTTTGTGAAAAATATTTATCACAAACTCTTGAGGTCGCCATTTCACTCGACCAGGTCTTCAATAAATCTGGATCCACAATAGGAAAACCACCGTAACCAAACCTGTTATGGCAACACCAAACCACAAAATGAATTGAAACACAGTGATAAACGAACAAAAGAGGAGGAAAAGATATTACATAGGTGAGGATCGTGAAAAGCTAGAAAAGCAAACAATATAACAAAACAGTATTTACAAGCTCAAAAAGAAATGTGAGAAAAGAGAGAAAAGGTTAAAATTTTGATTCATATTTTTTTATGTTTGGTATTAATATTAATATATATTAAAAAGTTGTTGGGATTATATACCAGCAAATATCCAAATTAAACTTCTTACAAATACCAAAGTTTAACTTTATATATTTGAAATTTTGAATAGGGGTGTTAATACTATAGTATTACATATACGGATATACCAATCTGAATAAACATCAAACAAGAAAATCAAACAAACAAAACTCCAAAAAGAAAATTCGTGATGTTGGACTTGTGCCACATTATAACTTTGATTGAGATTATTTGGTTCTTTTTTATTAGGTTCACCCGGATAAAAATAATTTGAAAAGAATTTGAACACCGTTCCCGGAGGAGACCAAGAAGATTCTTAGGGCAAAGCGTGAAGTAAAAAGGCTGTCGAAAATAAAACATTACAATTACAAACTTACATCTTTCACAAAACCCTAGTTTCCTCCCAACCAAACTTCCTCCTTGGCTCTCCTTTTTATTTCAATTCCAAACCCATCCGTATTTGATTTCTTTATTTCTTTATTGTGGATCTCATAATCATTACACACTTTATAATACAGGAGTAAACTATTACTATTCGTGTAATTTGAATATGAAAGTGAGAATGGCAAATTAAGCCTCTAGGGATTGTGTAGTTTGCATGAAATAGTCTCTGATCTTTTCCAAGCAACGACGCAACCCTAAACTTTTACAACGATCAGCTTAGTCCAAATGGGGTTTCCTGAATTCGTAATACCAACTTTCTACCGAATTTTAATGATTTTTTTTTTAAAGTGGTGAGAATTCTGAATTTTTTTAATTATCTGTTTACTTAATTTAAAACAAAACTTCACTCGAGTATATATTGGTTTTAACTTTTAACTTTCAACCTATACATACTTTTGTAAAGAGCAATGGGAAATAAGTAATGAATAACATAAAATGTTATTTTTTTCTTAAGAAAGTATTTATAGTAAACCAAATATTTTTTAATCTGACTTATCTAATTAGTGGTTTTTCTCATTGTATCACATCGAAATGGGTTTTCACTAGTTAAAATTTTAGTAGATAGTCATATATGCATTGTCATATTTATATATAGGTCTCATAAGAAGTTTTGAAATTGATCTGAATATAAAATAAATAGTGAGGGTCGTTTTGAAAGATTTGGAAAATTTAAGGATACTTAGTTGATGTTTAATATTTAAATACCTTGAGTCAAGTAAAGACATGAATTCAAACAATTTATGATTACGTGCGGAATGGGAGTATGCATTATTCTATTATTTTGATGTTGCTTTACTGTACTATTGTTTAATAGAATTGCTTTAATTATGTGTTTGCATATTTCAACGTTGTGGCCTCCTCATGTTACTACACGACCCACTCTCCCAAAAGTTTCTTCACTATAAAAAAAATATTTGCACCATAAATTTTAAGTATAGTATATACCGCGCGTTTTTAATTCACATGTGATCTGTTCTTTTCGACATACACATTATCTTATACTTACATAATTTCATAATTCTTCTTTTTTCTACTTTTTCAAATGATTATATATCCAACCAGATTAGGCTGGTATAACTCTGGCTTGATTGATGAGATCCGGATATCATGAACATATGCATATATACGCTGTTAATCAAATCGTTACTCTGTATATATATAATTTAAGCAAAAAAATAATAACTGCAGAACGAAAAACAGTTTTGTTTTATTCTTTTATCTAAAATTAGAAAAAGATGTGTTACAAACCTATATATAGACATATAAAATGTGCCACTGAGCCAAATAGAAGATAAAAAATTAGAGACAACCTAAAACGGCCCCGTCAACATATATATTTCTGGTTCAAGAAAATATATACTCGATTTCTTCTCACACATTGAAAAAGTGATAAAACATATGTTTTTATCAAGGAATTAATCAGTTCGGATTATGCATGTTCGTATCCAAGACAATTTTAGAAGGTTATTTTTTACAAAAAACCTTAATAATAATGGGAAGAGACTCTCAAGCATTCACCAAAAAAACAAAAACAATTTTACCCAAATAAATTAAAATTATGTTTATAATAAAGGAAATATGCTAGAAGACTTAAAAGATACAATTTTACCCCAAATAAATTAAAATTAAAAAGACACAAAGAAATGGCAAAACTTGTGAACAGTTATTAATGGAACCAACAATGATTTATGAACATTATCATTTGATTAATCAAATGCTCAAGTAGGTTAAGAAAGGCCAATTCGTATATGATTAGGGTAGAGTATTATAAGTAATAATTTTAAATTGTGTAATTAAAGATTGAAAAAGAGGGAGACGACAAGGAGAAGAAAATGGGTGTCATATGTGAGAATTTCAAAATTTTCAGTGCGATTTGTTTTATTAGTCCGTCGTTGGCAGCTTCCATTCTCTTTCTATTCTTCTATTCTTCCATTTTGTTTTTGTAAATCTCTAAATTCCAAAAGATTCCATAACCACGATAACCCCTATTTTAAAGCTAAACAATATACTTTTATAATAGTAGGGATGACAATTAATTAAGAACGCATATCCTAGAACATATCGATTTTTATATTATAATTTTACTGTATCTTACTTGGGTTTTATTTAAGAATTATATCATGTTAATTCCTCAACCCGTGAGCATGAATTGACATTGAGATGATATTAAAAGGATAATCAAAGAATACGAAAGTATTCAAGAGGTTTGACAAATTTTCTTATTTTGTTAATTCAAACTAGTACCGTTGATCAATGATTGATTCAAATTGTAGACGGCAACAAGTTATCATTTTTACCAAATTAGTGGTGTAGAAAATTAGAATTACATCGAAGAACAGTTTTGCTTTTTCTCAATGGTGTAAATGATGGCAAATAAATCTTCCCTTACATTTTACATGATACATACCAAATGGATATTTGCATCCTAAAAAATTATTGGATTGTTTTAGTAGGACTTGGCCACTTGGGGCGAAACTCTTGCTAAAGGATTGGTTAGTAGTTTCAGTTTTGAGATGCCAGCAACCGAATTGAATATAAGAGGGCAAAAATATCTATAATTTAATTTGTCGAAATGAAATCTAAAAATTTATTGAATATATTTGGTATGATAGCGTTAAAAACCACATTGATTTCGAAATATGTTTGTCATCGACTAGAAGATCCAGATACCATAATTGACTTGAATAGACATTACATGAGAAATTCTATTGTTGAGATAAAAACAAACAGAGTTACAAAGTTGACGTAATTTTGAAAAATGTTATGTGTGGGTTTTTTGCGATCCATTTATGATACAAAAGACAAGAATCACAAGACTGTACCCAAAATAAAAACAATAAAACCCCACTGTCAATTTTTCCTTACATTTATTTCCGTCTTGTTCTTTGTATCTTATCTTACATAAAATCAAAACCAAAATTTCTGACTTCATAAAAATAAAATTGTTTTCTTCCAGTTTTGATACACAATATATAACAAATAACAAAAGTAAAAAATAAAATCACAAGACTGTACCAAGATAAATAAAAAAAACATTAAAGTCCTGCTGTCAAAATTTTTGGTCACAGTTTTGTTCTTTTGGATTATCTAAACATAAGATCAAAATCAAAACCTCTGTTTTAACAAAAATAAAATTGTTTTTTTTCCATTTTTGATATAATACAACAAGGGAAAAAAAAAGGAAGCTCAAATAAAAGAAGACATAATTGCCCACACTAAGACGCGTAGCCTTCTTTTTTCACTAAAGGGTAATATCATAATTTAGCCACGACGTACACTTAATATTCATCATAATCATCGCGCCATGTTGCTTTCTTCTGCTTCTACTATTCCATCTGCTCTTCAAAGCTTCTAAAGAGAGAGAGAGAGAAAAAAAGAGCTTTGAGTTCGGATCTTGGATATGTCTAGCGGGTGGGTAAAATCTTGGCAGTGCAAGTCGAAAGCTTTCGATGATGTTTATATTCCGGTTAAAACTCCAAACCCGAGTCCGAGTCCGAATCCGAAACATCTAATGTCAAGCTACAGCTGCAGAAAGAGCACTCAGAGTCTAAAAGACGTGATCGACACTAAAAAGTCCAAACCTAAACCGAAGAAACCCAATCCAAAACCGGATAAAAAAGAACCCGAACCGGTTTTAACACCTTCGAACCGGATACGATCAACCGGAGTTCGTGACCCGTTTCTACCGACGTTGACGGAGCTAGCGGAAGGGCATCAGTCACGTAACGTTGTGGAGATTATATT
>KE155601.1:68108-84371 GCA_000411075.1 Sisymbrium irio | reverse complement strand
GATCTTTAAAGTGCAAAACGGGTCAAAGACTTTGACCCGGTTCGAGGAGTATCGTGAAGCAGTGAAGATTAGGAGCGTAGGGAAATCGCGTGAGGAGTACGCGCGTTCGGTTGCTGATGGGAACGAGACGATGAGGTTTTACTGTTTGGGTCCGAGTTACGGCGGCGGCGCGTGGGGAATTCTTGGAGGAAAAGGCGGTGGCGCGTCGATATATACGTTCGCCGGGAGTTGCACGGCGCATGAGAAGGCAGGCGGAGGTAAAGGGAGGAAGGCAATGTTGGTTTGTAGGGTTATAGCTGGACGAGTGTCGAAGCAAAACGAGTTAAGATATGACTCGGTTGACTCGGATCTTCGTTCTCGGTTTGACTCAGTGAGTGGTGTCGACGGCGAGTTGCTCGTGTTCGATACACGTGCAGTATTGCCATGTTTTCTCATAATCTACCGCTTGTAAAAAAAATTTAAAAGCCTATTTTTATTTTTATTTTCTAACTTTTGACATTGTAATTTCATTTATCAACGCAATTTTCTCCTAATGTTTAGGGAAAATGTTTTTTTTTTACGATGTATAATTTGGTAGAGAAAATTGTATTGATAAATGGTAATTAATTTTGTTGACTACAAACAAAACTGGTAAGTAGGGTTTCTTTTTTTTCCACGGGTAATCGATTTCTTAGTTAATGCTGGAGTAAATACTGCGTTGGCTTTTACAATGTCATAAATAGATTTTATTACGCAGTCAATTGTTATATTCTTGTACAGTTGGGTGTTTTGATTCGTACATTCAATTATTTACATCTATAGTTAATAATTATTTGATTCACTCAAATCTCTATACGTTACTGTCACAGTCACTTTCCTTAAAGTGAAAGCTATAATTGGAAAATTTCAAATTTCATAGTTTTTGTTAATATAAAATGAATAGTTTTTTTTTTTCAAATTTTAACTGAGAGTACTTCAGAAGAAAGAATAATCAGTGTAAAGTTATTCCGTTTAAAGAGCATTTGTAAAAGATGTAAAGTGAAAAAGAGTAAAAATTGAAAATGAAATCATGAAAGTTCATTGGAGGCACATGGAGAATATTTTACAACGATGGAAAATTAACGAAAGGCCTCATCTGAATGATATCCAATAGGCCCATTAGTCCTATCAAAATAATTTATGGAATCACCTCTGAACGAGTATTAAAATTTGTTTAAGCATATAACCAATTCATAATCTTCTACAAGTATTCATTTTCACATCGCTTCAATAAGAATTTGAAGATCATACACTCAATATATTTCTAAATATGCTAATTTCAATCATTATAAGCTATGATCTGAAATCTCTATGTGTTAGCCAAATCAATAGAGTTATAGCAATGTCTATTAAACCGCAAACACTATTCGGTTTACCTCCTTCTTCTACCTACATACTTTTGAGTGGACCTTTGTTGTTTCTTGTGTTCTCTTTGCATTTTCCATCTCTAGTCTTTCCCTGCATCTTCTTATATTCTCTAGATCTGAAAACCGTCTCCAAAATATTTATATCTTTGTGTATCTCGTATCTTTGCATATCTCCAGTCTAGAAAACAATACAAATTCCGGGAGAATCTCCTTTTGGAAATTCTTCATCCTCCTCCCTCTTCTTACCTTGAATCCAACCTCTTTCTTGTTACTCATTTCATCTTTAGCCTTTGATGACACACAACATACATTTTCAGGGCTGGTTTCGATAATTCATAGAGTGTGAAGTTCATATGCATCGTAAGAACAAGCCGATTCTTCTCCGTTACTCATCTCATGTTTGTCTAAAAGTTCTTGCGATGAGCTGCTAGGCTTTGATCCATGTTTGGATGGAAAGTCCTGACTTTCGTTGAGTGAAATGCCGAGTAAAGATTCTACTGCAATACGAATTACTTCAGACGAATCTTCTCCTTATGTCCTTGAGTTGTTTTTAGTGGTGCAACATGAAGCTAGAGATGCCGTACTGTCTTTTTATGGACATTATCTAAACAAGTTGGCGTAAAATCATGTAAACCGCTCTTTGCGCTACTCGTTCCCATCTCCTGGATGTATGGAAAGTTCAAATCATAGACGAAGCATTGATGATGATTTGAAACTGGCTCACTAACCGGGGTTTGATTAAGATCCAGCCAACCCAACCCACTTGAAACAGTCACTTTCTCGACACTCTTGCCGAAGCAATTTGTGTCGGATGATTCAGTTCTCGAAGTAGCTTGAGAGTCTTTTTTGGAATAGACCTGAAATAAAATTTTGATAAACATTCATCAGAATGCAAAAACTTTTTTAAACCGTATGAGTTTATAGTTAAATATGAAAGTGACCATTCTAATTTGATTACACTTAGAACTTTCTTCATATGATTCAGAACGTTTCTTGGACTGTAATTCATCCCAGAAATATATCACGATGCTTTCTTGTCTTACTTACTCCATGTCACGTCCCTATCAGATGCAATCAGCAATGAAAAATGAGACGATCAATAAAGAAAACATCAACTAAATCATAACGATAGTTAAGGTGCCATTACATATTTAACCAATGAAAGTTTGATGTTAAAATGCATACACATCATCTACAGATGCATAACTTCAACTACATGACACATAATGTGATTGAACAGAGCCAATGTCCAGAGTTGAAATCAAGTGCTGGAGATGACAATTGTTTTTCGTTTTGTTTCTATTGATCTTAAAATAAATCAAAACCATCAACCATCTCTGAAACTTAATTAAATACGGTCTTTAAATATTATGGATCCAAAAACCTCAGTTAAAACCTTTGTAATTAGAAAAAGACAAACATAAACATGATCATTTTTATAAAGAGAGATTTATGTTGTTAGTTATGATCTATATTTTAAACATGCAAATTTTGTGAAACTGAGAAGAGATAAACAATTTTGGTATTCTATAACTGAATCTCAATTATAAGTACTAATATTTTCCCGAGATTTCATTAATGGTTTACCACAATTTCCTACAAAAGAACAATTAACAACAATGAGGAAAAATAATATTTTACATTTTATGAGATTTTGGATATGTAAAATACTATAAACAAAAAACTCTAATATAAATTGATATATTTGTTAATAAAAGAAAAGATGAGTAAATTATTACCCAGATAAGAAGTTTGAAGCTTTCGATGGTTATATTGACCAACAGATCTATAACACAGACTGATAAAAGAAGCAATCTCAATATCATGATCAGAGTTTTCATCAATACATACACATGTAAGTATAGTTTATGTGTTATAGAATACTAGTATTCTATCCATACTACGTACGGGAAAGAAAATATTTAGTAATAGAAATGTGGAAATGTAGTATGGTATTCGATATATTTACATAAAACTATTTTTTACAGTTTAAAATTTTGTTTTACCTAACATTTTTGCACATAGGTTGAGATTCTGTAATCTGGAATTTCTTTTTTTCAATTTATTTTTCTTTTTGCTTGATTTTAGTTAAGAGTCTCTACTTCAGCCTGTAAAAAAAAAAATCAACAAAAACATATAAGATGAATATTTCAAAACAAAATATTTTTTATTCATCACCAACCAAAATCAAATTGCCAATATTACCAAACCAGAGAGAAACTAGAGAGATACCAGAAAACATACATAGAAAGAAGAAGAAGAGTGATGGCATACCTTGACTTATCGAGAGATGAAATGGTGTTCGGTTTTTTTATCTTCGATTTGAGTCCAGCCGTTTTGGTTTCACAAGATGTGTTAACAACTATTCTTTTTAAAAAGAAAACTAAAACGAATTTAAAACTGCAACAGATTATTATTAAACGATGAAACATAAAACTCTATCACCAAATGTTTTATCTATTATATGAACACACTTGACCTCAAACCAATGGAGTTGGAAATCGTGGCTGAAATGATTGTGCAGAGAGACTAAAGAATATAGCATTTTTAAAAACTTTAGAACTTATATAATAGAAGTGATCGGAAGATTTAGACTGGGTGGTCATTTAAATTGCATAAAATGAGATCCTTGAAAAAGATAATCGTGGGTTAGGGAGTTATTTTTTTTTTTGTTTTAGTGGAGAAAAATCTGGAACAAATCGATCATAGAGAGTTATTTAAATTTTCTTAAAAATAAATAAATAGAATTCAGATAATAAACACATTGTTCCTTTAGCATTTTTTTTTTACATCTACCGTTTTTTTTCTTTTGATTTGTAAAGAACATGCCAGATGTCAGAATTTGATTGGTTGAGTGACTTGTGCTTTATATAATAAATGATTGTAGGAAAAATCTTACCATGATGAGTGAGAAAGATGGGACGACTCTATTCTCTTTTTTTTTTCTAGAGATAGAATAAGAGGATTAGTGCCAGTTATGGAGTTAGTGGGGCATGATTAGAGATATTTTCTGTCTATTTATCTCCACTATTTTGTGTGTGTGGTCAAATACTTTCTTTTCCATGAAAACAATAAAAAATTTAGGCTGTGGATTAGAAGATTTTTATTTCCATTTTCTTCTTATTATGATATTTATTCAGTTTTTAATTTATATTTTTGCCATGTTGAACTCTAGTATAATTTTTTTTTTTGCAGTTGTAAGAAACAAATTAAAAATTTGAGAGAATTTACTAGAAAATATGAATTTGAAAACAATTTAGAAAAATAGCAAAGAGAAAGAACAATTTTAGAAAACGGCAACACAATTTATGTAGCTAGGGTCTAGGGAGAAGGTATATTGATTTTCAAAGGTGCCTTTGGGGAATATTTGATGGTGTGAGTTACTGGAGGAAATTTGATGATATTAACAGCTGGTTTAGAGAGAGACTGACTTCAATACGGATGTATTAAAACGATAAACTTAGTGAAGATATGTGGACAAGGAATGAGTAATATATTTCTAATTAATGTTCATCATTTCTCACATCGTCTATATACATTGTTATTACTTATCTATGTTTTTGAATAACATGATGTGAAATGACGTTGCATGAAATTAGAAATTTAATGAATATATGATTTCATGTGGTATGTTACGTGAATATGCATATTGTGATATGATACATTTACGTTGATATATACAAATGAATATGCTGAAATATATATTAATTACACGTTAGATCTAAGTCATAAGCTTTGAGTTTCAATCAATCACAAACAGGATATTTCCATAGTTTGATTCATTGTAGCATTTGCTTCATTGTGACTTTCCTTAGTCTCGACTTCAAAATTTCAAACAACTTATCCACAATAAATCCATATATTTTACAAATTTTTCAGTTATCAAACAAATAAGTAGGTAAAAATAGACATGTAACATTTGGAAACAGTAGCTACGAAAACAAATAAACATGCAAAAATAGACAGACATTACTAATTAATTCGTTTAACGTAAAAAAAAGCATGTAGCATGAAAATTTTAAAAATAGTAATGCAAATTAGCAAGAACGTAAAAAAAAATAAACATGTAAATATACTCATAGTTCACTAATATTCATACTACACTATTTACTTTGTTGAACGTGTAAAAAAACATGTAGTATGAAAATTAACTATGTAGTAATGCGAAATATCAAAAGCATAAATAAATAAACATGCTTTATAAACCAATTCATAATCCTTAAAAAGTATTCATTTCCACAGCAGTTCAATAAGAATTTGAAGATCATAAAACTCAAACTTTCTTCTAACCTTAATGAAATAAGCTATGATCAGAAACCTCTATATATGTGTTACAAAAATCAAAGGATCTATAAAAATGTCTATTAAACCGCAAACATCATTCGGTTTATCTCCTTCTTATACCTACATACCTTTGAGTGGATGAACCTTTGTTGTTTCTTGTGTTCTTTTGGCATTTTCCATCTCTAGTCTTTCTGTGCATCTTCTTGTATTCTCTCGATCTCAAAACCGTCTCGAAGAAGTTTATATCTTCGCGTATCTCATTTCTAGAAAGAGAAACAAGTTGTGGGAGTATATCCTTTTGGAAATTCGTCATTCTCCTTCCTCTTCTCAGCTTAACTCCGACCTCTTTCTTGGTGCTCAATTCATCTGCAGCCTTTGATGACACACAACATACATCTTCAGGGATGGTGTCAATGATCCCTAAAGTGTGAAGCTCATATGAATCATAAGAACAAGCCGGTTTATCTAAAAAGGCTTGAGATGAGCTGTTAGGCTTTGATCCATGCTTGAATGAAAAGTTTTGACTTTGATTGAGTGAAATGTGGACTAAAGATTCAGCTGCTACTCGAATTTCTTTAGACGAATCTTCTCCTTCTGTCCTTGAGTTGTTTTCAGTGGGGCAACATGAAGCTAGAGATGTACTGTCTTTTGCATGGACATTACCTAAACAAGTTGGCATAAAATCATCTAAACCACTCTTCTCGCTACTCATTTCCATCTCCTGGATGTATGGAAAGTTCAAATCATGGACGAAGCATTGATGATGAGTTGAAACCGGCTCACTAACCGGGGTTTGATTAAGATCCAGCAAACCCAACCCACCTGAAACAGCCAATTTCTCGCCACTCTTGCCAAAGCAATTTGTGTCGGATGAGTCAGTCCTCGAAGTATCTTGAGAGTCTCTTTCGGAATACACCTGAAATGAAATTATGATGAAAATTCATCAGAATGCAACAATTGTTTCAAACTGTATAAGTTTATAATTAAATACAAAAAGCGAAACAAAGTTGTATGTACCTGCTTCCCGAAGAGAGTGACCACTCTACTTTTATTATGCTTAGAACTTTCTTCATATGATTCAGAACATTTCTTGGACTGCAATTCATCTGTGAAATACATCATGACCTCTTTTTGTTTTAGTTACTCCATGTCCCGTCCCTATCACATGCAATCAGCAATGGAAAATGAGATGATAAATAAACAAAACATCAACTAAATCATAATGATAGTTAAGGTGCTATTACAGATTTAACCAATGAAAGTTTGATACCAAAATGCATAAACATCATCTGCATAACTTAATTATACTAACATGTGCTGGAAATGACAATTGTTTTTGTTTGTTTGTTTCTAGTGATCTTAAATCAAAACCATCAACCATAAACTTAATTAAATATGGCTTTTAAAGGTTTTCATCTAAAAACCTCAGCTAAAACATTCATAATTTACATCAATTTCATGAAGACAAAAAATGACAAACTTATACATGATCATTTACATAAAGAGAGAATTATGTTGTTATTTACTATCTATATTCTAATCATGCGAATTTTGGTATTTTATAACTGAATCTTAATTATAAGTACTAATATATTCCCAAGATTTCATTAATGGTTTACTATAATTTCCCACAAAAGACTCATTAAAAACAATGATGAAAAGCAATATATTATATTGTATGAGATTTTGGATAAGATATGTGAAATTCTATAAACAAAGAGTCGAATACAAATTGATCTATTTGTTAACTAAAACAAGAGAGGAGTAATTATTACCGAGAGAAGAAGTTTGAACCTTTCAATGGTTATATTGACCAACAGATCTATGAAACAGGCTGATAAAAGAAGCAATCTCAATAAAACATTAGTTTCATGATCAGAGATTTCATCAATACATACATGCGTAAGTAAGTTTATGTATGTGTTATAGGAACTGTAGGAAAAATCTTATTATGATGAACGAGAAAGAAGAGACTCTGTTCTTTTTTTTAGAGAGAGAGAGAGAGAGAGTAAAAGAGGATTAGTGCTGCTCAAGGGTTAGAGGTGCATGAATAGCAGCCATATTTTCTGTTTATTTATGTTCAAATTTTTTTTGTCTCTGGTCAAATATTTTGTTTTTCTGTGAACATTATTTTAGGTAAAAAGTTAGGTGGTAGATTCGTAGATTTATTTCCATTTATTCTAATATTTTAATCTTATAATTTAGATTTTTTCCACATACAGTATTGAATTCTAATATAATTTCTTTGTTAAAAAGAAGAAGAAAAAATGTTAAAAAATTAGGGTCTAAAATTTCATGGGCCTCTTACAACATTCCCAACACTTGTGAGATAATAAAATCATCAAGACATTTAATTTAAAGTTTAAACAGGAAAATTAGGGCTGCTTCAGATTATTCAAATAATTCAGGTTAGATTATTCAGATAGTTTGGTCAGATTTTTTTTTCCCTAAAAATAATTGAACACAAATTTGAATTTTGAAATCAGATATTTTACTTTTAGAATTTTGACGATATGAATCGATATATTTAATTTATTCGGTTAAATTTTAATAATTCAGATAATTTTAAATATTTTGGTTGAATTCAAATGATTTTGATTAAATTTGGCTAGTTCAGTTAGATTGAAAAGGATAGAAAAAAGGTGTCTTCATATGTAAAACGTGACTATTGAGTATTGACTACACCAAAATGAATAAAAATACGCTTGAACAGATTATAACTTTTTTGTTGCATCACCAATTGAACATTAAAATATAAAATCCAATGTCTAGATTAGGCAAAGTTATATCATACTTTTTTCGTAACGAGAGAATTATACACAAAGATACTTTTGCCAAGTTTCTTATCAAGAAAAAACATTTATGAAACCAAAAACACCCTTTTCACCAGCTCCTCTTGATGTTACATGTGCAAAGGTAACCATGCCATTTTCAAACACATTTAATATCCATTGTATTCAGATAATTTTACATTGTAGGTGATTTTATATTTTTATATCACACTACATGTGACGTAGATGTTTTAAGTGACTTTAATTTTTTTTTTTCACATGCAATTCTTTCTTTACCATTTTAATTTTTGAACTTTTTATTTGGATAAAAACCCTCATTTTAATCTCACCCATTGCTTTCTAAAAGAGTTTTTTTTCTCTAATTTTGGATTAATTTAATTTCGTTTTGAAATTTAAACATTGTAGTATTTTCTTTCCGCTTACGAGTTGTTTACATTGTAGGTTATTTTCTCCTCTTACGAGTTGTTTACATTATAAGTTACTTTCTCCTCTTACGAGTTGTTTACATTATAGATTACTTTATGTGATTGTTTTACACTCTAAATGACTGTACTGTATTAGTAAGTTTACATCATATGCATTATCTTTTATACTCCAAAAGTAGAAATAAATGGCTACCATTTATTTTTGTTTACCACTTTTTTTACAGTATTCGAGAAAACTTAACCATTTTTTTTTCTCATTTTCTCTCTGTTTTCAAAAAACAGTCTTGAACCAAAGGTCAATAAATAACTAAGATGGATATTGCCAATAAAAAAATACACTTTTTTGATTAGATGGGAATGAATGAAAAAGAATTAAATAATCGTATAACAAATTTTGACTTTTTATCTTTCTAGAATTGTGCTTATTTTCTAATACATATAAAATAAAATTGTGGATCATACCAATTAAATTACTTCATTTCAGTTTAATGAAACAAAAAATGGGAATAAGCAGATCACTCTAAAGAAAAAAGGTTTTATACAATCAAAGACCTTTGATTAGGATTTTTTTTGATAATACTCCTTGAAAACCCATAAAGTAAATTTCTTTAGAGATTGTGAGAACTCTCCTGGAGATAAACGAGTGTGACAGGTTTTCGTTGTCAATTAGTTTGCATTTTGTTTTTTCCAAGATTCATATTTTTTTAGAGGTTTGTCTTTTAAGAATCATCATTTCATTTTGTTTTGGTCTTTTTCTGGTTGTGAAATACAGAAAAGATGAATTCTTTTTGGGTTTTAAGTTTTTTATTTATTGTGAAATGTATTATGATTTTCCAAAACCTTTTGTTGGGTTTAAAATCCCTTTTTCTTTTTGTTTCATTATATCGAAGAAGTTACTTTTGTTCTGTGTAATTTTTGTTTATTAAAGCTTTTGGATTCTTATTGACTAATTGGACAAAGTGATATGGACATGAAAAATAGTTTTGGGAACCATACTGGCAATGAAAATGAGTCCCACTAATAGTGAACGATGGTATTGTGTAAGTTCATCGTAGGAACACATCCATGCTCATCGTTTGAACATTTACCGTTCTTAAAGATGAACTTGCATCTGGAAAATAAAGATCAAGTTGTTTATCAAACAAATATAAGTCGGTTTGAAATAAAAAGGAAAAAGAAGAAGATCTGCCATCAATATTAACCAAATCTGTTACATGTCATCTAAATCTAAATGTACCTTCCATTGAAATATATCGGAATTAAAATGGACAAAATAGAGGATCCGCCATCTTATTTTAATTTTGTCTAAAGCTTCTAGGTCACGGAACCACTGTCTCAATGCTGCGTCATTTGGGTGAGTGGTCAGTTTTAGATTTTATTTTTCTTATCCCACAGTATTTTTAATATAAAGATAAACTTATTTTTTAAACATATTCGAGATAACGAGGTAGAAGGTGTAATTTAAAATCTATATTAGTTTTTTGGTATATTGGTTTGTACCTCAATCAATCTTAATATTACAAAATTGTCCTATTTTACCATCACGCACAAAAACATATGACAAATCTCTTTTTCTATTCTCTATCTTCAACATTCTCTATTTTTTTCCTCGTATAAAACAATAATATCGAACAAATAAGGATCCAGAGATCAATAAAACACATACAGATATTTTTCTTTTATGGCTTGTCAATAATAGAGCCAAAACCATTAATGCAGAATTCATGTCCTGTCTTTGTTCTGCAGAAACAAAGATCATTCTTCGATCAATTAGCTTTAATGACAGAGTAATCAATTAGCTACTCTCTCTATTTAAAATTAGTTGTCGTTTTAGAGAATTTTTTTTTTAAAATTATTTGTCGTTTTCAGTTTTCAATGCAAAAATTATTGATTTTTATTTTTTTATAATTATTTTTATTATGCAGTTTATTTTTCTATTGGTTAAAATAATGTTTAGGTAGTTAATTAATAATATTTTGTATTGAAAATCTAACAAAACTAATAATTTCTTAATCTATGTGCATAACCTTAAAACGACAACTAAATATAAACAGAGGTAGTACATGTTTTCTTACACGTGCAACAAATTAATTAATGAATTATATGTATATTTATTTGTCATGTTATAAATTTTTTTATATATCTATTTAGCGTGTAACTATTATGTACATAGCACCATATTTATTTATACATATAGATCTTATCAAATGGTTTCATTGTAATACCGTTATTTTTTCTTCAATCACACGTATAACTATTAAACCACCCAAATTCTCATTAACTCAAGCTACAAATCTTCCTCCATCTCGCAGTCATCCGGTAATCTCAATCATGTCTATTGACATCTCAGTTTACGCGGTACCCTTATATCGTTTCCTAACCCCTTCTTTCTCTCTACTGAAAAATTAATTTAGTTTCCAAATCTTTTGTTTCAGCAAATTCACCCCTTTAGTTTAATATTAAATATTTAATGCCACAAACTACAACAATTCTTGTCATTTTAATGATAAGGATATTCTCGAGTCTATACAGAACGAAAATACTATGAAATATTTAAATTGTATCCATTCGGGTTCGGTTCGGATTAATTCGGGTTTGGTTCGGGATCAATTCATGTTCGAGTTTTGAAATACCAAAAATTGATCCCATTCGAATATTTTAAACATTCGGTTCGATTTTCCTCAGGTTCGGTTTGGTTTTAGTAATAAATACTAAAACCCGATTAAATCAAGATAACTATTTGGATTCGGTTCTAAATCGGGGTTACAGATCCGAATTACTTATTTTACACTTTTAAATAAATTATCAGAGGTCAAAAATTGAGTACTTATAATCATACAAACTACTCAAATTTTTCTTTAAAATATTGCATCTTCAAACTTGAAAAAATAAAAAATAAGACAAAAATTAAGACATGTAAAGACATAATTATATAAAAACTAAAGATAAAAAGAAAGAAATATATATCAAACAAAAAATGGTTAGATTTAAATAAATTTTGGTTGAATTTTGACAAATATAACTAAGTATTTTCTGATACTTTTTGTTTCTTAGGTATTTAGTTAGTTTGTTAAAATAACTGATAATTTTAGTTTATAATTGTATTTTTGAATATCACGAATTAATTTAAGTATATATATAATTGATATTTTTAGAAATATATATATATATTTGAGATATTTTGGTTTTCGGTTCGGTTTGGATTCAGATTCAGGTTTTGAAATACCAAAATTTAGATCGATTCAGATATTTTGTCGGTTCCGGTTCGGTTTGGTTCTATTTTTTTGGTTTAGATTCGGTTCAAATATACTAAAGTGATTTACTCTGAAAACAAGTTGTCTAAAATGTTTTAATAGGTAAATCACTCCATCAACGGCGTCGTTGTGTGGACATTTGGTAATTGGGTATCAGATTAGTATATTCACAAAGAGAGACCAACAGCCCATTAGCATACATATACCCAAATTATGTTGGGCCTGAGCGATCCCCGTGATAATTGCTTTTTTTTTTCTCTGTAAAAATGTTGCAAATAGAAATGCAGGTACCAATGATATCAAAATCTTCAGAATAGAGATTAATCAAAATGATAAGACATACAGGTATAATAAACGTGTTTATTTTTCTTTAAATAATTTTAAAAAATTGGTAACACTTTTTCAGAAGAATCATATAGGTGGTGAGTACTCATCCATCCCCATTTCTTCAAAAACATTCTATCGGTTTTTTAAATTATTATTATACATGAGTTACAAAATAATGTGTTTAAAAAAGTGTTATAAACGTGGTCAATTGATGTACCTTCCTTAATTAAGTCGAATGGTTGTAGCTGCCACATTGTGTATTGATAGCCAATGTCCAATAATGAAAGCAAAACCAGATGAATTGACAACTTTGGATCTGAAATTGTAATTCTTTTGCAACTAGGCATTTTATTTACCTTGAGAGTTATTTTCACTGTTAGAAAAAAATAGCATACTGTCTTTACCGATAAAATTTTATATCATAGAGTATATGTATCCATCAAGTGGATTTTCCACATCTTCAGTGCACTAAAGTTCGTTGGATTGCAATCATGCAAATTTAGGAAAAGAAATCAAAAGGTACCACACAGCGATGGAATGTTAGCAAAATAGGTTAAACATTTTGAGACGATACTCTACAGTTTCTGTATTGTTTTTTTTCCCCAATAAGATCCATATATGTCCATTCATTTTTTGAGATTTTTTTCATACTTATCGACCGTTATCTTCTTAATACATTTGCAGTGATTTTTAATGGCTATCGATCATCCCTACTCTCCGTAGAATATAAAGATTTAGGAAATTCGTATTTCAGTCATTTTATTGCCATAATGGTTCATATATTGCCAAGCATCAATCAGTGGGTGGTGAAAAGTTTATTTGTGTACACATCGATTGTGTATTGATGTCGGTGGGTTGCTAAACAGGTGAGTGTGTTGTTCACGTGTCAGAATATTTAATTGCGAACCAAAATTAATATATAATGTCAATATTTCACCCAAGAATACACATAAAGCATCATACCTAGCCGGCTAACCGACGATACGAACCTGTTGGGAAGAGAAACAGGTTCAAAGGTTGAACGAGACTTGTACGTTTAAAGAGAGGGTGTGTCTTATAAATCAATATCTTTTTCGTGTGATAAATACTTATACTCCAATATATATCTGGTGTCCAAGTGCAGTTAGATTTAAGAAATGAGTGGAAGCTACTGATAGTACTTAAGTTCGTAGTAGTTGAACGATTTCCCATGAGTTGAAAAATCAAGTAATAAAGCAGTCACGAAAAAGAAGCAACCTTACTCCGATTGAAGTAAGTGAGAGAGTGCCAGGAGACCAAAATGGCGATAATAAGGAAACTAGTCTGGAGAAAGATATCCGTTGCAAAAGCCAATTGCGCGAAGGAGATAGGAAGAGTTGAAAATAAGTGTGACCATAGCGAAAAATGGGAAATAAGCATAGAATACACGCCTAGCTCCAAAAGAAGAAGTGTCATGAAACTTGAAAACTGAAGAGGAGAGCCAAGAACTGTTAGAACGAAGCTACTACAGAGTACAACCTAAGAAAACACTTCGGCAGAAGACTTGACTCACTAAAACCACATCGCTCATCACCATCCTCAAGCAATAGAATGGTTTAGGCGTTGGTTGGTTTAACATTTTTTAATAAAGTATAAGAATAGGGTCAACTTGGCAAAGGCTAAAAAATTCTCATATTTTGTATATGGTACACAAATATTTGTGATCGCTTAGACTTTTTGTGTGCAGTTAAATGGTTTAGACGTTTGGTTAGTTTATATCCTTTTTTTGTGTGTGTCTACAACTGTTAGTTTATCCTTTAGTTCTCAATTTTGAGTGGACGTACTGGTATTAGATATTAAGACGTGGTTAAATGTGAAAATAATAAATAATTTAGGGTCAGATTGTCAAAGGCTATAAGTTCTTCACTTTTGCTTTTGGATTCTTTCATTAAAAGCATGAGTTATCCAATTGACTCGTAACTCTTTATTTTGAAGAAGACTTTAACCGTACCTTACATCAAAATTTGGACAATTGACTATCTAAGTTGACTATTACAATTCGCTTATTAATCGTAAACGAAAATGCAAACCAATACTAGTATTAATTGTTTTTACTAACGGTAATAATTCCACAAGGATATAAACATTACTAATTTTTACCACTTTTATTTTCTGTTTGTATTTTTCTTTTCATGACAGATTTTTTAAGGTTGTTTATTTTCTTTCAACTTTTAATTATGTAAGATTGTTGAGATTTTGAAGTTTGTTTTTCAACTGCAAATACATTGAAATCGTAGTTAAAATATTTACACTCATAAACCTACAGTACATCCATGGCCAAATCGACCACTAAAGCACACATATAATTGTATATTGAGTGTAGTCAAATTATGTGTTTGGTCCAAATTGCCGATAGTGGAGATAAGAGTGGTTAGATAATTTATTTTCCAAAAGTTCTTGAGGAGATATAACAATGGGAAGCAATGAGCAAAATCGTTTACGTAACTTTAGTATTTTGTCTTCTATTTCAAATAAATAAATTAATTAAATGTTTGTATACAAATTAATACTCTATCACACCACGGTAGAATATGAGCCGTCCGATTCAGTGTATACGACTGTATGGCATGGGCAGATACATGATCAAAGTGGAGTTGCTCACTCCAGTGGATATTCTTTTTTCACAATTGGCGACTGCGTCTCATATCATTGATCACCCAGTGAGACTGTCGCATTCATTGTTCACTTTTGGCGTCTCATAAAGATTGTACAAAATATCTTTTAATAAGTTGAATAAATATTAGAGATAATTCCACGTATAGTTTCATATGGTAAAGTGGCGAACTCATAACTAAATTATATCCTGACCTAACTTGATATTTCCCACTTTTGATCGGCAGCCACACCAGAGAATCTTGATGTCGTTGGGAACTGAGTGAAATCATACGAATTTGTTCCTCATGATGAGGGATCTGATTACGTATATGAGTGCAATTCTAATCATGCGTACCGTGGTGAATAAGATCAGCCACCTTTAGCAACCGGTTATCCATAGCTGGAGGTCCCATTGCTTATTTTCGTTTTCTTATCATTTGTGCATCCATAGAAAATATTTTCTAATTTTTTTTTGAAACCGAATATTTTCTAAATTCTCCCTGTTTATATGTCTTTAGATAAATCATTTTTTTCCAATTCCAAGAAAAATTCACTCTGAAATCAAATTTATAAGTAAATCTACAAGACTGAACAATACCAAATTTAAACTAGTATTTAATAAATTATTATATAATAAATGATTTTGACAAAAAATCAAAGTTACTAATCCAATAATACATAACTTTATTTAATAAATATCTATACATGTTTAATTACAGTGGTCTATTTAGTCTGGTGCTTATACAATCAGTAACGATCAATGAAGGTAGAGTAATTTGAATCGTATGTCTAAAAATGTAAAATATTACATTAAAACACTACAAACAAAATATGAAATCCACGTTCTAGCATTGATTTTGGTCAATGATACTTTTAGTTTTTTTTTTTTTCTGTTCAACCACACTTACATAATTGTAAATACTTGGTAAGAATCTGAAGGTTAAAGTTAAATTTGTAATCAGATAGTATAAAATTAAGTTGGAAAATGCATGCTTTACACAGTCAGTTGAAAGTGACACGTCATTGTTGACAAGTACACTTGGGTTCTTCCATATATAATTTTACACATCGCCACACAATCCTATGAATCGAAAGCATTATAGACAGATAACATTCATACATAATATCAACTATCTACAAAACTTTCCACTACATATCATAAACTATGGCACCAGAAGTAACT
>KE155601.1:8898-30724 GCA_000411075.1 Sisymbrium irio | reverse complement strand
TTAATAAAAAGAAACAATACTTGAATGGATTAACAATTGTCATCTTAATATACAAAAAAACTGAAAGTTTGAAAAGGAGAATAAAAAAGTATTTCATAACATGTTATAAACATCACAAAAGTATGAAAACGTAGGAGACGATAAACTGAAAATCATAACAAGATTTTGCGAAAATAAAATAAGAACGAACATTCTGAAAATAAAATATGTACCATTATTGTATCCTTAAAATTCTGAACATAAATGAGATAGATCGAGATGAAATATATACTAAAATTTACAATATTTTTAAAATATTAAATATTTGTAATTTATTCATCTACTGATCCGCCCGTAGAACGGTTTAACCCCAAGTAATAAATAAAGAGAAATCTTGCCGGAGATGAAGAATCAGGGATCGTTCTTATATTCGGAAATCTGAATTCTCTATAATATACGAAAGCTGAAGAATATCTATTGGAGTCTTTTAACCTTTTCATATCTACAGGAAATCCGTGTAAGGAGATGTCCAAATCTGAGAAAGCTTCCACTCGATTCCCAAAGTGGTAAGCAGGGTGAAAATGGACTCATCATAAATATATACAGAGAAAATATGGATTGCAGATGGAATGGGATGACAAAGCTACCAAATCCCGCTTCTTATCATCTGTACGCCGAGAACGTATAATTTCTCTCTCCTCTTATTTGTTTTTATTTGTGTGTGTTAGAATTGTTCTGATGGACTCAATTGGTAACCACAGTTTAGGAAAAAAAATATGAGGAATTTGTTTTTTCTCAAAATTTATATTAGTTAAAATAAAAATTTTACAAATTTTTTATTCATGAATCCCACACTATTTCTCCTATTCCTCAACTTTTGATGAGTTAATGAACAAATATTCTTCTCCTAAAATATTTAATGAAGAACAAAATTTCCTATTTATCACTTTTTTCAATTTCTCCAATGAAATTTTGTTTAATTTTATTTTTCATTTATATACCTTATTGAGTCACCAATCAAAGTCGGTAGCAAGTTCGATGGGATTCCATTTGGGTTTATTCCGAAGGAGAAATTGATTCCTCTTTCCATCAGAGCATCACACAAAGCACAACACAACATTAATTCTTCTTTCCAGTCTCGTATCCTCTCTTTGATATACAGCTGGTTGAGGATCACTAGCCAGGCCAAAAAAGATAATTTTTGCGTTCCTCTTGTAAACTAGATAACTCGATACCAATCTTTCTTTGGCTGCATGGGACGAACAGCATCCGATGTTTCTTTTGATCTAAATCGAGCTCTGTACTTGCCACCTTTCCCTTCCACAGAGCTCTATCATCTTCCCCAACACAACCAATATTATCTCATTGGCAGCCGATTTCACAAGTTTTTAGGCCTAGATACTACATACATATATGATCATACTCGATGGTAGTCTTCGAGAGGCAGCAACAGGTCAGAGGAACATGGATCTACACAGATCACGTCGAACCGGATCGGTTAAGCATCGACCCGTTGTACACTCTAGTATCTATGGCTCTCTCCGAGCGAAACAGTTGTTGTTTATGATGCTGTTGTTGTTAGCAATGGACATTACATCGAACCTTGTCTTGCTGAACTTCATAGGAACAGTGAAAATAAAGTGTGTTTTCTCTTGAGACATTACAGGGATAAATTCTTGGCCAGGGAAGGAGATGCATAGGCATAATTATCGTATCCCTGAACCGTTCAAAGATCAGGTTACTCATTTCATAAAGAGTCATATTGTTTTGATTACTGTGGAAGCTTGTGCTGACATTAATTATACAGGTCGTTGTGTTAAGTGGGAACTTCCTGTTGATATAAGTAGAGACATGGATTTGCCAATGAGGTTCATGTGGCTTGTAGGTCAAATGCACCTGATACGTTTATCAAACAGTCCAGTTACAGTAACCTGTGGATGCATTCAATGGTTGGATTCCAAAGGGATATAATGTCTCATTAAGTTTGATTCTTTCTCTCTAGTTTATTCTTTTACTCAGAAACCGAAACACATTAACGACTAGTACAATAATTGGTTGGCTTCGCAATGCGGATGCTCAGAAATAGAGGAGTGGAGGAAAGATATGTATTTGACGACTGGTGTTAGGAAGATATCGCATCCAGAGACGAACGGAGACGAATGGGAGGACAATCACTTGTTTCTTAAGCGTACCAAGATTTTTCTTTATATACACATTAACAAATTTTTATCTTTTCGTCTTTCTTATATTTATTTTTCACTCACTTGTAAGTTGTAAAATTTGTAAGGAAAAAACGAATGTTCAAGTTCAAGACATCAATCATTGTCGTAGTATTGTAAAAAAAAAGATTTTTTAATCAAAAGAATATCATAATACGGAACAAAGCAATTATACAACTTTGGATGGCCCCATCATAGAGCGAAAGCGATATATTCACTCTCTGTAATTCGAGGAAATTTCTTCCTCTTCTTTTAGCATCTTTTCTCTCCTCACAATTATTTTATCCTCTGTAACATATCTTTCTCTGTGTCTCTGCAACAATGGGTGGTTGCTTTTCTGTCTCTGTGTCATGTGATCAAGTTTTAAATCAAGTCAGTCAATGGTTGTGTATCAAAGAGAGGTATATTCACAGACTAGAGGAGAATCTTGCAACTTTGGAGACAACCATGGATGAGCTGAAGGCAAGGCGAGATGATTTGCTAAGAAGGGTGGAGAGAGAGGAGATGAAAGGTCTACGAAAGCTTGCCCAAGTCCAGGTATGGCTTACTAGAGTTGAAAATATCGAAAAGGAAGTCAGTGGTCTGTTTAGTGATAGAACAGCTGAACTTCAGAGGTTGTGCCTTTGTGGGTTTTGCTCCAAAATTTTAAAATTGAGTTATCGTTATGGGAAATGGGTTTTCTTAAAGTTGAAGGAAGTAGAAAATATGAAAACTAGTGGCGTATTTAAAGTGGTCTCTGAGAGAGCTCAAGCGTCTGAGGTGGTAGAGAGGCCTGTTCAACCAACTATAGTCGGTCGAGAAAAAATGCTTGAAATGGTATGGAACCGTCTCATGGAAGATAGAATAGGAATTATGAGTTTGTACAGTATGGGTGGAGTTGGCAAAACTACACTTCTCAAGCAGATCAATAATAAACTTATAGGAAAAAAACATGCTTTTGATGTTGTGATTTGGGTTGTGGTATCTAAGGATCTACAAATCCAAAAGATTCAAGAAGAGGTTGCAAAGAAATTAGGCTTGTATGGAGAAGACTGGAACCAGAAAGGTGAAGACCAAAAGGCGTGTGACATACACAATGTCCTAAAGAAAAAGAAGTTTGTGTTGTTGTTGGATGACATTTGGGCCAAAGTAAATTTATCTGGGATAGGAATCCCCTTTCCAAGTAGAGATAATGAATGCAAAGTAGTTTTCACAACTCGTTCTCAAGAAGTTTGTGGGCGGATGAGAGTTGATGTTAAGATGGAAGTCCAGTGCTTGCCACCTCAAGATGCATTGGAGTTGTTTAAAAAGAATGTTGGAGAGGACACTTTGAAAAGTGATCCAAACATACCAGACCTTGCGGCCATAGTTGCTAAAGAGTGTCGTGGTCTACCACTAGCACTTAACGTCATTGGTGAAACCATTGCAAGCAAACAGACGATTCAAGAGTGGCGACACGCAATTAATGTGTTAAAATCATATGCAGCTGAGTTTTCTGGCATGGAAGATGAGATTCTTCCGATTCTGAAGTATAGCTACGATAATGTCAAAGAGGAGCATGTCAAATCTTGTTTCTTATATTGTGCTTTATTTCCAGAAGATTATGAAATTCATAAAGAAACATTGATACACTACTGGATAGGAGAATCGATTATAGATGAAAGGAAAGGCATAGAAAGAGCTGAGGATACGGGTTATGAGATAATTGGTAATCTTGTCCGTGCATCATTGTTGATGGAGGCTAGTTTTGATCATGTGCGTATGCATGATGTTGTTCGTGACATGGCATTGTGGATTGCATCTGATTTGGGAAAACAAAAAGAGGCTTACATTGTGCAAACGGGTAGAGTGTTAAGTGAAGTGCCAAAGGTTGAGGATTGGAAAGTTGTGAAAAGGATGTCACTTATGGGCAACAAGATTTTCCATCTTGCTGGCAGCAGTCCAGAATGTCTGGAACTAGCATCTTTTCTCATGCAAGACAACTGGTTAGAGGACATATCGAGTGAATTCTTCGAATCCATGCCAAAGCTAGCTGTTATGGATCTATCGAATAATGAAAGTATCTCTAAACTGCCGGATGGAATATCAAAACTAGTTTCCTTGCGATATCTCAACTTGTTTGAAGCTGATGAACTTCATTTGCCTTTGCCTCCTCTGGAAAAGTCGGTAAAACTAATTCACTTGGTGCTGCCTTTGTATATTACGAGTATTGCTGGGATATCAAGGCTGCAGAATCTGAAAGTCTTAGACTTAACTTTTCCACTTAATGTAGTGGACAATGTCGATGAATTGGAGGAGTTGGAAACCTTGGAATATTTAGAAGTTTTATCTATAGGATTCCAGAATCCTCTACCTCTGCAGAAATTTTTGAACTCTCATAAATTGACGAATTGTACACGATTGTTACGCATCTCTAGTATAAATCTGGAATCTGCTGGAATAACTCTTCCCATAACTATGGACAAACTTCGTGTCATTAAATTCTATTGCTGCCCAATATCAGAGATAAAGCTGGGAAATATATGCAACAAAAGCAAGACCGTTACTCCTCTAGACAATCCCACTAACATATGTTTCTCCAGTCTCTCTGTTGTGTCTCTACGCAATTGCAATGGCTTACAGGAATTGACGTGCCTGATGTTTGCTCCAAATCTAAAAAACTTGAAGATAGATGGTGGAGAAGATCTAGAAGATATAATAAACAAAGAGAAAGCTTGCAGAGGTGAAGAATCCTCAGAGATTGTTCCTTTATTCGGAAATCTGAGTAGTCTCGAGTTGTATTATCTACCGAAGCTGAAGAATATCTATTGGAGTCCTCTACCATTTACATGTCTAAAGGAATTCATTGCAAGGGGATGTCCAAATCTGAAAAAGCTTCCACTCAATTCCCAAAGTGGCAAAGATGGACTCGTCATAAGATACAGTGAGCAGGAATGGATTGAAGGTGTGGAATGGGAGGACGAAGCAACAAAAACCCGCTTCTTATCTTCATGCCTAATAGGTATAATTTCTCTTCTTCTCTTATTTGTTTTCTCGAGTTATCAAGTGCTTTTATCTTTAATGCCTCTCTTTGTTTTTGTGTTTTAGAAATCTAATATTGCTGACGGACAGTCTTCCTCTGCGGCAGCAAGTTCAACGTTGATGGTTCCATTTGGGTTTTTTTTTTTGTTTCAGTGAATTCAGTCTTTCAATTTGGGTCGACGATGATCTCTGCTACGGACATATTTGTTATTGGTTGGACTATTGGAGTGTCGTCATATTGTATTTGCAATTTCGACTTTTTTTTCCTCTACTCCTTCCGCTCAAATATTTGTTCTTTGATTTAACGTACGTACCTACACTGTGCTGACATGTAGCAGCAAATCATATTCGACTTGATAGAATCTCATCTTTGGTTACACGTACAAACAATAATCTTAATAAGTTTGATTAACCGAGTCCTGAACTTCCGATTTGTCCCTGGGATGCTCCATCTTCATTATGAAAGAGAATGTTACGTACAATATTCGGGAGCACCAAGCTAATTAGGATAACCAAAAAACCTTGTAGGATGACATAACAACAAAATCTGCAGCATTCGGTGGTAGTGTAGCACAGGCTTTTGCAGCTACTATCAAGATCATCCACCGTTTGTTCCTATAACAATGGACTATAAGACATGATGCTAGTCAAAATAATAGAAAACCAATAAAACGAATTCTTCATAACCTATACACACTTGAAATCAATAAAAGGAGAAGTATCAGATCAAGTGTAGCAAAACTTCATTAAGCATTACATAAGAGTTTGACATTATTAGCATATTTGAAACGAGTAAACTGATCTTTGAATGGTTCGAAAATATGGTAATAATGGCTGTGCATCTCTTTTCCTGGCCAAAAGCTTATCTCTGAAATTTACCCTGACATAATTATCGCTAACGTATCATTCAATCTTTAGTTTCACTGTTCCTAGGAAATTAGTCTACTCGAGGGTCACCTTAAGCCCAGGGGATTCCAAAGTGATATACTCAAGTAAGAATTTCTCTTTAACTTAGAATCTCTCTTTTTACTTATGCATCTTCTCAGAAACCAAATCTAAACCGAAACTAAACAGAAACATATATTAACGACTACTTTTGGTTGTTGTTTAACAGTCTGAGTACAATAACTGGTTGGCTTCCAGAGAAGAATGCTTATGAACAGAGGAGAGGAGTGAAAGAAAGATATGTATTTGTACAGAAGAGAGCGGATCCAGATACGTACAGAGACGAATTGGAAGACCATCACTTGGTTTCTTAAGCTTACCTAAGATATTGTGCCAATACCTAAGATGGTATGGGTACTAGTAACGGTACTAATAATCATTGGTAGAGGGAACGTTGGTGGCATCGGTTATCCCCTTAAAAGGAGTTTTGTGTGGATTTGTATTGGTTATAGTCTCAGTAGGTGACGTTAACTTGGATTAGTATTAGACAAGAGCTATTATTTTGTAGTAGTTGATCCAAATGAATTTGGGAAAAAAAAATTATAGAGTTAAGATCAGAGTGTATGAAGCAAACCTCTGCTTTTTCAAAAGATAAAGTAGATAATTTTCTCTTTGCCAACTTTGATTATGTATTTTTCTTTCACTATAAGTTTAGAATCAAACAAGTTTGCTTTGCCTTTTTTTTTCCCTGCGTTCTCTCAAGTTTTTTCAAACCAGTAAATTTCAAATCTCATAATCCTCTCATTTTGATACCATTTGTTCATGGATGAATATAGTCTCTCAAGTCTAAATGGCTAGACGAGAAAGGGGTTATTTTATTCAAATCTTGACAAGAATCTCACATTTTTGGAGACAACCATAGAAGAGGTCAAAGTTAGGCGTGATGATTTGTCAAGAAGGGTCACAAGAGAGTAAGATAAAAGGTCTGCGAAGTCTTTTCCGAAATCAATGTATGGCTTGATAGTGTCAACTATATTCAGTCATAACTTGATTTCGGCAAGGCAATGAAGACCTCTGTCCTCTTCTCTTGTGACCTTTCTTGACAAATCATCACGTATAGCTTTGAGCTCTTCTATGGTTGTCTCTAGAGCCACGAGATTTTTACCAAGACTATATTATGAATATAATCTAATCCTCGTCCAGCAAATGAGAGACTTTGTTTATCCATGGATCACAGGGTATCGAGAGGGAGATGAAGTCCACCATTTTACAGAAAGGGAGATATCTGAAGTTTGTGAAAGCCACTGAATGAGCAAACCAGTGAGGATCGCATCTGATTTGAGAAACGAAATAAGAGGTACTCATTGTGCAAATCTTGTTTGGCTTCATCAATTGTTTATATATAGAAAGAGAAATCTTGATAAGCTTGAGAAACCAAATGATGATCTTCCCATTCGTCTCTATACTTCTCCGGATGTTTCATCTTCCTCATGAAAATAATCAAAGCCATATCTTTCCTCCATTCCTCTGTTCCTGAGCACCCAGTTTGGGAAGCCAACCAATCATAGTACTCAAACTGTAAAAAAAAAAGTGCAAGAAACAACACTAAAGTACATCAATGTGTATTCGTTTGGCTTTGGTCTCACAGGAGAAACATAAGTTAGAGAGAAATATTACTTGGTCAAGGCCTAAATAGTGAGTATATCGCTTAGGTATCCCATGGTCTTCAAATGTGGCATATATGTTATTAACTTCCACCATCATATCTTCTTTTGAAGGAACCGTGATTCGACCAGACAAAACACCTGCGATCCATTTGCTTTGTAGCTCAAACATATGGAACGGTAAAACCTGAAAAATCCGGTTTGTTATGTATTTGTTGAAATGTGTATAACAACAGATGCAGATTTAGAGCTTTGTACCTTCCATGCTATCCCAATGAAGGAGAGCGACGGTGCAAATGCTGGAGAGAAGATATGTTTATACAGTGGCCCGACACGGTTATCATCTACGGTAACAGTACCGTCGGTATCAAGAAACGGAAAGTGATACTTATACCTTTGGAAAAACACAAAAGGAAACAAGTTTTAAATTAAGTTTACCATCTCTTGTAAAGAAAACACCTTAGAAAGAAGGAATGAATTTATTACCCAGTGCAATGCATAATAACATCAGCCAAAATCGTATTCCCATTCCGAAAAACCACTGAACCATCCTCATGGACACGCTCAATCTGCGTGGCATTCAAGAAAACGTTAAAGAAAACAGAAAACCAACGAATTACGGTTAAGTACTATTCAGGAGCTAACCAACCACTGAATGCATCCATAAATTAGTGTAGCCGGTCTGTTTGATAAATGTATCGGTTGCATTTGACCAGGAAGCGACATGAACCTCTTTGGCAACACCAGCAATGTCTTCACTTATATCAACAGCACTTGAAGAGCCTCCAATAACCACAACAACCTAATTAAATGTAGCATAATCTTCACATCAAACTAAGCATTATACGTTAAAGAATCTGACATAATGTATGATCTTTACTAAATGAGTAACCTGATCTTTGAACGGTTCAGGGGTACGATAATTATGGCTATGCATCTCCTTCCCTGGCCAAGAATTGATCCCTGAAATGTGATTCCAACAGAAAACACACTTTAGTTTCAATGTTCGTACGAAGTTTGTGTATCAAGAAGTTGACATTACCAGGAATGTCAGCGAGACGAGGTTCAATGTAGTGTCCGTTGCAAACAACAACAGCATCGTAAATCTCTTCACAACGAGCTCTCTTCTCTTTCTCTGTAGATTCTATTCTCCATTTCCATGTTCCTCCTTCACAATCTCTTTCTTCCACTGGAGAGACCCGCTCAACGGCAGTCTCGAACCGTATCATGTCCTCGATGGCAAACTCTTTAGTGAATTCTTGAAGATAAGCAAGAACTTCTCCGTGACTTGGAAACCTTCTCGGGTCTCTTGATTCACCGGGTCGGATCACGAAGGGGAAGTCAATGAATCCCATACACTCTCGTGGAAGGTTGGTTCGGAGAGATGCATATACGCTCGAGTAGACTATGTGTCGTGTCTGGTCAACGCTTAATGGATCCAGTTCGACATGATCTGTGTAGATCCATGTTCCTCCGACCTGTTTCTGCCTCTCGAAGACGACCACCGAGTGACCTTCACGTCGAAGCTCACGCGCCGTCACTAGTCCGGCTGCTCCAGCTCCGATAACAGCCACGTGGCGTGATATGATTGATGATGAGGAAGGTGCCATTTGGATTATTCTTGGGTCAACGAGTTAACTTTGACAGGCTTTATGCATCATCAGTGACCAATGACTGCATTTCGATTCTATTACATTTAATAAAAAATACTCGGTTCGAATTTACAAATTAAACCAGACGTTATTTTAAACCGGTTTTTTAGGATACTTGAATCCTTTCTTGGCTCTGAAGCAACTTTTTCACTCGATCCCAAAAGCGCCCTATGAGGTTAAATAAACGTTAAGCTTTACTAATTTTTTTTTTTTTGGTACTCTAGAAAAAAAAAAAAAATTTGGTACTCTTAAGCTTTACTAATTACTATCAATATCTCTTACTTAATACAATAACCCAAAAAAGTGTAGCTTTCTTATGATGTTTGATATTTGTTGGAGACAAAAAAGCTAACTGGTGTCTTGTTTGTTTCAAGCTTTGTATTCGGTTTAGTTTCTTCATGAATCCGGTTCGATTCTTTTCTATGTTTCTTCATGCGATGGGTCTCATCTTGTTCTGCATCTTTATTATATTCCACATGTGTGACTCGTTTTACTTTAAACGCTGCTTTAGTTTACGTTCATTTGACATTTTTCTTCTTCTTTTTAAAGGTAACATATCACATGTCTTTTTTTATATATTATAAATTCAACCATGGAGTTCTATTTTAGAATTTAAGTAAGCATAAATGGGTTTATTTTTATTTTATCATAGATAGTTAACGAAAATATAATAGAATTCTTTTATAATATAGTGTTGAATTTTGAGATAACGAAAATAGCCAAATAGGACTATTCGAAAACCAAAAAGGAAGGAACGAAAACAAATGAAATGGAGGGAAAGGCATCAAGTTCTATTATGCCATCTCCTTAATTCGTAATTTGATTTCTTGAGTTTCGCCAAAACAAATGTGCAACTATTGAACGGCTTTTGCTTTGTGAAATTCTCTGTATCTAACTTTGCATAATGGGAGGTTTCTTCTCTGTCTCGTTATCATGTGATCAAATCGTCAGTCGTGCCACTCAATGGTTACTTGATAAAGAGAGTTATATCCATAATCTTGAGGATAATCTCATGAATTTGGAGAGAGCTATGGAAGAGCTCAAGGCAAGGCGAGATGATGTGCTTAGAAGAGCCAAGAGAGAAGAAGAAGATAGAGGTTTACGTGTACTTGCTGAAGTCCAAGCATGGTTTAAGAGAGTCGCTACCATCGAAAAGCAAGTGAACCATCTATCAGGTGCCAGGACGTTTGAACTTCAAAGGTTGTGTCTCTGTCGGGTTTGCTCCAAGAATCCAAGATCGAGCTACCAATACGGGAAAAGAGTTTTCTTGATGTTAAGGGAGGTCGAAGATCTAAAAACTAAAGGGGCATTTGAAGTGGTGGCTGAGCCAGCTATAAAATCTAAAGTGGAAGAAAGACCTATTCAGCCAACACTTGTTGGTCATGATGAAACATTTGAACTGGCATGGAACCGTCTCATGGATGTTAAAACCGGAGTTATGGGACTACATGGTATGGGAGGAGTAGGAAAAACCACCATTCTCACGCGGATCAACAACAAGTTAGGTCAAATAAGTGGTGGATTTAAAAATGTGATTTGGGTTACACTGTCTAAAGATGCTCGGGTCGGGAAAATCCAAGATGATATCGGTGAAAAACTTGGCTTTCGTGGAGAGGAATGGAACCGTAAACAAGAAAGTCAGAAGGCCATTGAGCTATTTCTTTCCCTAAAGCGAAAGAAATTTGTATTGTTGTTGGACAACTTATGGAAGAAGATAGATTTAGAAGAGATTGGAATCCCATTTCCAACAGTGCAAAATGGATGCAAATTAGTATTCACCACTCGTTCACGAGAAGTATGCGCACGAATGGGAGTTCATGACCCGGTGGAAATCCAATGTTTGTCACCTGCTGATGCATGGGTTTTATTCCAAAAGAAAGTTGGAGAAAACACATTAAAGAGTGATCCTGATATTCGAGAGCTAGCAAAAGAAGTTGTGGAAAAGTGTGGTGGTCTGCCATTGGCGCTCAACACCATTGGCGAGACCATGGCATGCAAAACAACAGCACAAGAATGGCGTCACGCTGTTGATGTTTTGACTTCATCTGCTGCAGAATTGTCGGGGATGGAAGATGACATTCTTCCAGTTTTGAAGTACAGCTACGACAGTTTGAAAAATGAGCAGGTGAAGTCATGTTTCGAATATTGTGCTTTATTTCCTGAGTATTATCTAATAAGTAAAGATAGGTTGATAGACTATTGGATATGTGAGGGTTTCATTGATGAGAATGAGGATATAGAAAAGGCCGTGAACCTAGGTTATGAAATAATTGGTACTCTTGTTCATACATGTTTATTGATGGACGATGAAAGGGATAAGCAAAAAGTGAAAATGCATGATGTGGTTCGTCAAATGGCGTTGTGGGTAGCATCCGAATTTGGGAAGCATAAAGAAAAATATGTTGTCCAAGCAAGATACAAGTTACGTGGAGTACCAAAGGTCAAGAACTGGAGTGCTGTGAAAAGGGTCTCATTGATGTGTAATGAGATTACATATTTATCTGACATCCCTAGGTCTCCAGAACTTGTAACTTTGTTTCTTCAGCAGAATCGACAACTGCAATATATCTCAGAGAACTTCTTTACGTCAATGCCAAGGCTAGCTGTTTTGGATCTATCAGACAGCTCTTACCTCACCGAACTGCCAGAACAAATATCAGAGTTATATTTTCTAAGGTATCTCGACTTATCAGATACATCAATACAAAGACTGCCTATTGGTATACAAAAGTTGAAAAACTTAATACATTTGAATATGGATCGCACAAGGAATCTTGGAAGTATTACTGGGGTATCAAAGTTATTGAGTTTGAAGTTATTGAGATTACAATATTCAGCTCTTCCACTAGATTTTAGTTCACTAAAAGAGCTAGAACTCATGGATCAGTTAGATATTCTAACTATAAGTGTTTCTTCGGTCTCAAAACTAAAGCAACTATTAAGTGCATCCAAGTTAGCAAGCCTTATTACCGATCTATCTATTGACAGTTATCTCAAGGTAGAATGGTCAAGAATGCCCAATATGGATAAATGTCGTCGCCTCCGAATAAGCACTTGTCTTTCATGGGAGATAAAGATTGACAGGACATATAGTGAAACTTCATGCTTCCCTAACCTCTCTCATGTGCATATAAGTGAGTGCAACATCAACCTAAAGGATCTGACATGGCTGATCTTTGTTCCACATTTATCTCAGCTTATAGTTGTGGCCGCCAAGCAACTAGAGGATATAATAAGCAAAGAGAAAGTTGGGTCCACTGTTCTACCTTTTCAAAAGTTAAGATTTCTACAACTTTATGGTTTACCTAAGCTAAAAAGCATCTATTGGAGTCCTCTGCCATTTCCTTGTTTGAGGAATATGGAGGTGAGGGATTGCTCGATGCTGAAAAAGGTTCCATTCGATTCTAAAAGCGCAATGGGACAGGACCTTGTGATAGAATATGGAGAGAGAAAATGGATAGAAGAAGTTGAATGGGAAGATGAAGCCACTAAAAACCGTTTTTTACCGTCATGCAAGTTAATTCAAAGAGGTCATTCTCTATCCTTGTTACTATTTGCTTCACTTTCTATATGTTCCTTTAAGTTTTCTTTTTTTTGTTGGTTCTTAGGCCCTCAACTAGCCACGACCCAATCCATAGTCGGAAGATAAATAACTCATGGCTGGTCTTCATTTGATTTATCATCAATCTTTCTTTCTTCTAGATATACAACGGCTTGCGAGGGGGCTCACTTTGTAGTTAATAATAATTCTGATTTCACACTTCTGCTTACGTATTCATCAATGACGACATGTTTATGTTTCAAATGTTAAATGTGCTTCGTGAGACTACTATGTTTCAATCTAAGATCTTAACTAAGAACCTAATTAATCTCTACACACATCTATATGTTTCACTTCTAAATATATATATGTTGTCCATTTCTTCTTCTGGCATTGTGTTTCCTTGTTTAGAATTAAAATGTGCATTGAATTTGCATTCATGTCCAAATCTAACACCAAAAACCTCTTCTGTGTCTCTGTCTCATCCACCAAATTATGAAGGTTCTTATAATTAATACGGTCCACAACCAACTATAAATGACAATATTTGCATCTTCTTTCACGTTTTTTTTCTTTTTCTTTTTGCTTTCTTGGCAAGATATTTTATTCCCTTGAACTTTGGTCCTTCCTGTCAAGTAAATTTTGAAAGTGGATTTGGTTAA
This sequence comes from Sisymbrium irio, assembly GCA_000411075.1. Taxonomy (NCBI): domain Eukaryota; kingdom Viridiplantae; phylum Streptophyta; class Magnoliopsida; order Brassicales; family Brassicaceae; genus Sisymbrium; species Sisymbrium irio. The sequence continues at coordinate 17,122 of KE155601.1, read as the reverse complement.
TATCTTACTCTTCTTCAAGTTGTTCACCAAACCCCTACTAATATATGACCGGGACTCAACCACCTTCTTGTTTTGTCTCATTTTCTAAACCTTATTTTTATATTAACCAGTTCTTTTTGCGTTTTACTCTAAACCGATGAAATTTATAATTTAATCTACTTGGTCAAATGCTTTTTTTTTGGTGCAAATGAAAATGGTTTCTTTTCGGGGCAATTTAAAAATTATCTCGATTATAACTCAATATTCAAAAATACACTTTTTTTTTCTTTTTGAAAACTACACTTACTTTCTTATATGTAATAAGTCATTTGTATCATATTCTTAATTACAAATTATAATAACTAAATCATAATTTGACATTATTATTATTATTAAAATTCTTAGTATTTATATTTAAGGTAGACAATATTAAGATATATGCATGTTATTTCAACCCAAATAAAAGAGATAAATACATGTTGATATTTTAAGTTTTTTTAACATTTTAATATTATAAAGTGTATCTGCACTAAACTATATATGTTAAGTCATTTTTATACTGTTTTTAATTAAAAATTGCAATAATTAAACTTAAAATTTGAAAATATTATTACTATTAAAAATATTTGTATTTATACTATATAAATACAACATTGAGATAAATATGTTATTTCAAACCAAAAAGAGATACTGCATATTAATATTTTAAAGTTTATCTTTATAAGATTTCATTTTTTAAAATTTATATAAAAAAATCTATTGAAAAAAATATGTTATTAAATTTTTATTAATTTAAACGATTAATTTAGAAAAACATTCAAATAACATAATTTGGTCATTTGATTTATCAATAAATATTTTTCCCAAAAATAAAAAGAGACAAAATTTTCAAATTACAAATTCAGGAGAGTGCAGTTTTCCAAATTCCTCCTTTCTTTGTTTTAATTTTATAGACATATTAGTGACTAGTGTGTAAGTAATTAGGAAATTTTGAAAAATTACAATAATACCACTTTACAAAAACCGTATTAAGATATTTTTACAATAAAATATCAATTTTATAAATTGGTTTATTAGATTTAATAAAGTTATTTTAGAGTTAAGTTAGATGATTTTTTTTTGGATTCTTTTGGATAATTTAGCTTCTTTATAATCAAAATATTAATGTTATACTACTATATTATATAATATGTTGGTTCATATATAAAAATTATTTTGCATAAAAAATGAATTCGGGTACGCTTATACTTTCAAATGAAATTCGTTTGTTTGAATTGAGAATATATTCTAAGATGCGAAAAGGAACTTTTCAATTTACAGCAAAAAAAAAAAAAACAAGATTTCATATATAATTTATATGATTATCTTAAACCCAAAATAATTTTTATCTTTAAACTGATATATCAGAAAAAAATATGTTAGAATCTATAATATACAGAATCACCTAATCATATTGTTTTTACTAGACTTATCTGTAACTTTTCATTTTATTTAAATCGAAATGAATTAATTTTTATTTTTTCAAAAATAAACTTCATGAATTCTATCTTTTTTGGTTCTCTTTATATATATACATATTATTTTCTCAGTGATGATGATGTCTCAATTTACCACATGAATCTGATGTTAAATTCGACCCCAAGCAAAAAAAAAAGGAAATTAAATTGACGCAAAAAAAGAGAGACAGAGAATCTGATGTGTAGTGCATATATTTCGTCGACTTTTTATTTATTTACAATATATAATAAACTTTAAATGCCAAAATTGTGAATAATTCGTAAATTACTTTCATCACTGGAACCAATGGTTTGTTTTCAAGACAGCAACATTGGAATCTCCTCAAACTTGTAAGCTGCCACTTCTCTGTCTCCTCCCTTCCTTCCCCCTTCGGAACTTCCAAAGATTTGATTTTTCTCTTCACTCACTCCCCCCACAGATTAAACCAATCGAACTTTCGAATTCTCTCCCATCAAAAAGAACGAATTCTTCTTCTCTCCAAATTCATCCCTTTTGATTCAATCTCTGGTCGCTCTTTGGCATTACAACTAAACTCGAAGCTCAGAGAAAGATCGTTTCTTTATTCGAATATAGACAATGGCGAATGCATCTGGGTTCTTCACTCATCCTTCGGTTTCTTCCATAAGAAGCAGAACACATCACCTCCCCATTAGAGTTTCCGGATCTGGGTTTTGCGTTTCGAAACGATTCTCTAAAAGGGTTCTCTGCTCAAGCGTTAGCTCTAACGTTGACAAGCATGCTTCGTCTTCTCCTTCTGAATACCGACGACCCAGGTGAAAAAGCTCAAGCCTTTGAATTGGAATCAAAAGTTGGTTATTTGTAATAACTCTTTAGGTTAGCTTTAATGAGGATCTTTTTAAGACAGAACTAATGTCCATGTAATGGTTCTGTTTTTTCTAGTTTTGAATGGCTTTGGTAAGCATTTTTAAATGGTCTCTCTGATTCAGTTTTTTGGTTCTGTCTACTTGAAGGCTAGTGCCGAGTGGCTGCAAGTTGATTGGATCTGGTTCAGCAGTCCCAAGTCTTCTCATTTCTAATGATGACCTCGCAAAAATAGTGGATACTAATGATGAATGGATAGCTACTCGTACTGGTATTCGCAACCGCCGTGTTGTATCAGGTAACTACTTTATATTCATTTAGTTTCTCTATCATTATTAAGAGAGTGAGAGAGAGATAGACAATGATTTTGTTAAACTGTAATTGAAGGCAAAGATAGCTTGGTTGGGTTAGCAGTAGAAGCAGCAACCAAAGCTCTTGAAATGGCTGAGGTTGTTCCTGAAGATATTGACTTAGTCTTGATGTGTACGTCCACCCCTGATGATCTCTTCGGTGCTGCTCCACAGGTATTCTTTTCTTTGTTGACCCTTTAGATTTAGATTTCGCTTTGTCGGGGTGAAACTTCCTGTTGATTGATTCGCTAGGATTCTGTCCTGATGGCAGATTCAAAAGGCACTTGGTTGCACAAAGAACCCTTTGGCATATGATATCACTGCTGCTTGTAGTGGATTTGTTTTGGGTCTTGTCTCAGCTGCTTGTCATATAAGAGGTAAGAGTCAACTAAGAAAGCAGAAAATTGAGTAGTAGCTACTAAGATTAGTGTGTAATACTAACTATGCTTTCTTTTTGCAGGAGGCGGTTTTAAGAATGTTTTAGTGATTGGAGCTGATTCTTTATCTCGGTTTGTTGATTGGACGGATAGAGGAACTTGCATTCTCTTTGGAGATGCTGCTGGTGCTGTGGTTGTCCAGGTATTGAACACGTTTGAGTGGTCATTATTATCCTATGTTTGTTTGTTTAAGAGCTTCATTAAATTCCAAGAGCAATATTAGACACATCAAAGAGATCAATCTGTGTTCTTCAAACTATGCCAATAAAATGTACTTTCACTACATGCAGGCTTGTGATATTGAGGATGATGGGTTGTTTAGTTTCGATGTACACAGCGATGGAGATGGTCGTAGGTAATTAGATTCATATTTCCATCTTATGGCCTCTTTTAAGATTCATCGTCTCCTTCTCTTTACCTTAAGAACCAAGAGTTAAGATTCTCTTTTCCTGCAGACATTTGAATGCTTCTGTTAAAGAATCCCAAACCGATGGTACCTTGAGCTCCAATGGATCTGCGTTGGGAGACTTTCCACCGAAACAATCTTCATATTCTTGCATTCAGATGAATGGAAAAGAAGTATTTCGCTTTGCTGTCAAATGCGTTCCCCAATCGATTGAGTCTGCTTTACAAAAAGCTGGACTTCCTGCTTCTTCCATTGATTGGCTCCTCCTCCATCAGGTTATCTTCTTATCATTTATTCAAACTTCATTGGTAAACAAGGTCTGAAATTTGAGTTCAAGAGGCGAAAGTTTAGAGCTTTCATACTTAAACATTCAGCAAACAAAATGGCAATAAGTATGACGTATCATGTTTTAGTGATGAAAGATCTGTCATGAGAGCTTTCGTACGTGGTAATGGTTAAAAGGAAAGTCTTTATATTTGCAGGCAAACCAGAGAATAATAGACTCTGTGGCTACAAGGCTTCACTTTCCACCGGAACGAGTCATCTCGAACTTGGCTAATTACGGTAACACAAGCGCTGCTTCGATTCCTCTAGCTCTTGATGAGGCGGTGAGAAGCGGAAAAGTTAAACCGGGACATACTATAGCCACTTCCGGTTTTGGAGCCGGTTTAACTTGGGGTTCAGCAATTATCCGGTGGAGATGAATGGCTACGTTCGACATGTAAGTTTACTTCAGAGCCAAAGTTTTTTTTTTCTTTTTCTCTTCCACAGAGTAGAGGAAGCACTGAGAATTGGTTTAGCCGGTCTGGTTTGGTCCGGTTGAACTGGAAGTAAAGCGCATTTTGTCTGATTTCGTTATTGTTTTTTTTTTTTTGGAGGTTTCATTGTTGTTACTTTTTTAACTTGTTAGTAGTTTATCTTAAATGCTAATAATTTGAAAAAAAAAAAGTGGTCTTCCATCATTTCTCGTTTGTATGTGAGACGACGTTTCTTTACCTTTTTTTTTTCTGTTCTTGAAAACTCTTTTTGGTAGTGATCATTCTTCAGAAACTTTAGAACCTTTTAATCATCACTTATAAAGAACCCTAAAATGTAGCAAACTACATCATAAACTTGTAGAGGATGCCGCAGAGAAGCCAGTGTCCTAGAGAGAGAGTTGATTGATGCTCTAGAAAGAAGGCCCCATTTAGGAACAATGGTTTGAAGAGACAAGGTGGTCGTGAATCATGTGGTTGAGCATTCGCGTAGTTAGTGTCATCATTAAAATGATCATTTGATTTTCATCAGTACCTCCTATAGTCACAGAGTTATCCAAACCTCTTTTTTGTGATTTAATAAACAATTCAAATTCAAATTTAAAAGAATGGTGAAAGTTTGAATGTTCATGGACAACTAAGTTCTTTCGCTGATATTTATGATCCTAGATGTCGAACTATCTTAACAATCAAATAAGAGATCTATTGGTTGAAAAAAGAATGAAACTTTTCTTTTTCCTAGATAAGATTACTAAGCTTCTTTCATATTAATTGTTTATTCTAGGAAGTGGAGTGATGAAAAAACATGATAGAAATTTGCTTATTTTCTTTGCAAAGGCCCCATTAATTTGATTTAAAAGGTTGCTCGGAGTTGTTGTTAGGTGTAATAGTTCGAGACAAGGTGGTCGTGAAGCATGTTGGCGGTAAACTAAAATAAAAATTCCGGTTTAAAAATGTAGAACAACTAGTATTTAAGTAAGCCTAGTTTCATCACCATTTTATTGATATAAGCTTACATATAAGTGTTTCCTCTACGCAAAATTTTGTGATCAAGCAAAAGATGAAAGGCAAAACTGTGATTTTAAGTGTTGTAATAATGACTCTCGGCATGGCGCAAATTCAAGTAGAAGCAAAGGCTCTGCTGCCCGAACCAGAGTGCCAGAACTACCTATTTTATGTGTTTTCGTTTGTAGACCCGTAGAGAACTTTGTCTACGTACCATCGGTATATTATAGTGTATTAATTGTGCTTTATTATCTTAATTGTACAAGATCCATGGAGATTCATTTCTGAATGCAAGTTTTTATTCTTTTTGTTTAGCTCAAGGTGATGCTGTCAATGAATACAGCAAGTTTGGGTGTGCATTCTCTGTGAGCGGGAGAACTCGAGTAAAGCAATCTCCCCAAGCTCACTATATTATCATTTTTGTTATAGTAATATGACAAGAGAACTAATCTATTTGAGTTTTGTTTCGGTGACTAGGCGCAAATGGGTTTCTTCTGTTTTGCTAAAATTGTGGGCTTTGAGGCAATGAAGAAATAAACTCAATTCTTGATCACTATATATCACTAAGTCCAACATTTTCCACCTCTAAACTCTTTAAACTCCACCTTATTGCAGCCATATGAAATTATAAGAACGTAGATAATAAGAAGTGTGCATAAGAAATGTATCGAACAAAAAAAGAGGTTCAACAGTGAATTTGTGAAAGGGGACAAATGAATTTTCTAGGAAAACGCCAGGTTAATTTGAATGATTACTCGAAAGGGTTAGGTGCAATAGTTTGACTAGACAGGGTGTTTGTGATTTGTGAAGCACGTGCTACAAATGAAATTTGTGGTCTGAAACCATAGACCAACTAATATTAAAGTAAGTTAAGTTTCATCACATATCCATCAATACAAGTTTAATTATAATTGTTTCCTACGTGAATTTTCTAGTAATCAATCAAAATATGGAAGGCAAAACGGTCATTGTGAGCGTGCTTATAATGACTCTGGTCATGGCGCAAATTCATGTACACGCAAAGATCGACTGCCCCGCCAAGGTTAACAGAGATATCTTTAATGCATGCCAAGCTTCAGGAAAATATTCACGGCCAGATTGCTTAGCACTAAGCGGATGCACAGATGTTTCCGGGAGTAGTTTCCCTATGGAATATCCTAAAGACACTATTGAGAACTCTGGTAAATTGAACCCATTATTAATTATAGTGTTTTAATTGTAATTTATTATATCAATTAATGTCACAAGATCGATGGAGATCTCATTCTTTTGTGAAAGTTTTGATTTTCTTTTTCTTTTTCTACTCAAGCTGACTCTGCCATTGAGTATTGCAAGTTGGGGTGTGCAGTCTCCAAGTGCGGTGGCATGATCACTCTCCAAAACACCGGTAAAACAAACTACCCAAGCTCACTATTTTCACTTTTGTTGGAATATTAGACAAGATAATAATCTATTCTATTTTTTTTTTGTTCTATGACTAGACTCAGATGAGTTTGTGAATGGAGCGGTTGAAAAATGTACCAAGGCATGTTCTAGCTTATGCAAGAAGGGCTCTCTTACTGCAGTCAAAAGTACCTAAACAAGCATATCCAAAAAGATATCACACCTCAGTGTTGTTTTCCATATTTTCAATCATTGTTGTGTATATGTCAGTATGTGAAAAAAATATGGTAGACTCTCGTGCTAGTACTGAATAAGTTCGTGTCGTAAAGGTTTGTCGATCGATCCTAAATTGCATAATTCCTGCTATTTGATATCATCTGAATAAAGAATAATGCGTCTTTATTAATCTTCTTTTTTTTGAATGAATGTAAAATTTTATTCATACCAAAACTTTTATACAACGTTAAGCTGCTACATTTGTTTAAGACATCAACAAAAGATCAAGAATCAATTATTGTTGTCATCGTATGCAAACCATCGTGAGAGAACTTCATGGAAAGCCCTATTGCCAGTTCGTTGGATTGTGAAGATCCGATTCCTGATGTTTTTATCCACCAGTTTAGCTAGATCGGGTGCGTCTTTATTAATCTTCTTGTCTCGTTCTCGAATTACATGCTTACCATTTATATTCTTCCACGCTTGCTACAAAATTTTGCTTTTGAACGTAAGTAATCTTTTAAGTAGCTCATGTCATGACAGCATATTCGTAACCTCGTGCCAAGTCTCTCATTTTCAAAAAAAAATTCCATATTCATGAACAGGCTTGAATATTTTCTTTAGTAAACAAGAAACTTCCTTTGCGTATATATAAGATAGGCACCAAGCCAACTTACCCACAGAGATTCATTTGAGGACACTATTCTCCAGACCATTTGAGGACACTATTTAAGAATAAATCCAGCTCTTGCGATACGTGAAATCAGCTACGACAGGTCAAACCTCGCTTGGGAAGTCAGCGTCTGGTTACAGAATGCAACCCCAAAATACTCCTTTCTCATGTGGCTTCCCATGAAAAACCGGTTGTCTTGGGTGATAGGATGTAGAGCTGGAATCAAGCGCAAACCACATCATACATCTTTTGTGACCATCCTCTGGAGACCAGAAATCATATTTTCATCGAGTGCAGATAGTCAGTGGAAATATGGAAAGCACTGACTTCTGGTGTCATGAAAGGAAACTACTCAACAAACTGGTCTGCTATTCTCGAATTCACTCTGGATACAGGATACAGCGCCTGACTTTATTATGACGTTTGTCATAAAATATATCTTCCAAGCCGTTACCTATGGAATATGGAGGGAAAGAAACTTACGAAGACATGCAGACCAGGCATCCCTGTTGGAGATGGATTTAGCACCATCTTAAAAGATCCATCCTGAATTGGCATCGGCCCAGTTTACTAATGGAAGACTTTATCCCGGCCCATCTCGTCGACTATCCAAATAGGAAAGGTCTGAGCCGGCCCGAAAATAAAAAGAAAGTTGCAACGGAAAAGGAAGATGGATTTAA